>WBMY01006674.1:0-42810 GCA_013397315.1 Donacobius atricapilla
ATATATGTATATATATTTATAAAAGAGCAGGCTCATAAAAACTCAAAGTATGACTGCAGCACGAAGCTCAAATGTCAGCTCTCTCAGTTATAAGAACACAAACAAAGGTATAAAAATGTAATAATCTTTCTGATGTTACTGTGATTCATCTGAGTCATAATATTCTTTTTTGCAGTTATGAAGATCATAAATTTAATTTTTAAAAATTGAAGAATTTCTAATATTTGCACATGACTTCAGAGTTCAAGTGTCGAACCCAGCACATAATGAGACTTGCAATAAAAGCATGAGTTGACAACACTGATAAGGATATGTACAAGAGGTGCTAAGCTTTACAGAATTAGAGCTGGCTGTGTTCCTCACTATGCAACCTTTGGGGGTTTTTTGTTTATTGTAGATGCTTTCTCTAAAACATAGTTATCCAGTTGATCACTACTTCCATTTCAGTTAAAGGATTATTTTATTAAATGTCAAGGTTCTAAACATGACTGAAGCAGGGAAAGTTTTGTTTAAAATGGGCTTTGTGTAGCATAGATTAATCCATGTGCTGGCAATGAAAATAAAAATCAAACCTCTTATAAATAGAAATAAGTTTAGAGAATTCAAATAGTGTATTTTCTTATCTAAAGCCTAAAGTTACCACCCAGATGTATGCTGTAAGCCTCTGCTACACAAATTGAAAGAATTATCAAATATTCGTGAAATACATTAGACTTTTTAGCAGTATTTGTTAAAACACTTCTGAAATCTGGATTGGCTCTTGATTATGCCGAAATGTAAAAGGTCTTGCATCAAGACTTTTGCTCTCGAGTCTAGTTCGTCTGTGGGGTGCAGGTGAGGAGGAATTCATCTACTATCCATGTGTGTCTTAAAGGTCTGTGGAAAGCAGGCTGAACAGTCCTGGTAACAGGAAAGAAATAGACAGGTTGTTTTTTCATTGTTTAAAAGTTCCTGTTTGTTCCCCATTCCTACTCAATGTTTTCTGTCAGTAAAAATATTGGCCACTGCAGGATAGCTGTCACCTGCTTGCCCTTAATCACTTGCAGAACTGTTTACAGCCCTGAGTCCCAGCTGCTGTGCAGATCACAGTGTCAAGGAGGATTATGTACTCAGGTGTAGAAGCAAGGAGTGTAGCCAGCATTGTATAAACAATGAGAGCTGGGGGCATTTTTATCGTTTTCACGTCCTTGGTAATACTGAACAGGGAAGCAGAGAAATCATAGGTTTCATGATGTAGGATGGTTGCCTCTGCTTGAAACACGCTGTCAAGACAGAGCACTCACCTGTACATCATAATATCTAGGCTTTGTTCAGTGGAATTCTGACTCCACTGAAGTTGGTGTTAAAAGTCACACTGCATGTACAGCAAAGTCAGGACTCTGCCTAAAGTTTTGGTACGTGCTGACCTATTGTGTTGAATAAGAAACAAGAAGTTCAATTTATTTGCCTTATTGTAATATCACATCCTTCACAAAGCCATCAGAAACCATGCACTTGTACTCGTTTCTGACTGCACTCTATCCAAATATGTTCCATTTCTTGAACATTTGCCATGTGACCTGAAAAAGGGAACAAAGATGCTTTACCCAGCTTTTTAGTTGGGTATGTCTTTGCTTCAGATTTGTGTGGTCCATTTTTCTGTACCATTTATAATTTAGGCAGTAACTTTAGGCAGAAAAATAGTTGTATCACTTAATGTCTTTTCAACCTGCATAGCTTCAACTAAAAGACATTCACGATCAAACCCTTGGGACAGGGAAAAGCAGTATTTTATGAACCAAACAGTGAGAGAAAGTACCAAAATCAAGCTGTACCACACCTAGGAAAAGAAAACAGGAAAAAGTATAATACCTAAGTTTACTGTTATGCTGAAGAAACATGAAAATTACTGTGTAGCTGAATAGAACATTTTTAGTGTCAGGATTTTTATTACTATAACTGCCATAGCACATTGTAAGAACATGTGTGAAAGAGTAGTAATAACACTTTCAAAAAAAAAAAATCCCTTTCAGTTTAATTTTATCTTGTACAATTGTTGCGTAATTCCAAATCTGTAACAAACTATTCCACTAGGTCATGAGAACACAGTTCAGGACAAGTTTATCTGTTCGCATCACACCTTTTGGACTGCTGAAAATATTTCTGGCAAAGTTCAATTAATTTAATGTGTAATCACAAGTGTGATGATCCTAGTGCATGTAAAGCTACTACATACAATAAACACTCACCCCAGAAAAGGTATCAATATAAATCTTTTAAAAAGTATTATGTTAAAACGGTTCCTAAGAAGGGAGTGGACTTTGTCCACAGATTTAGCAATACAAAAAAGCAAAGGAATTTTGAAAACAAAGAGTTTTCAGGCATATCTTAAATGCTGGGGGAGTGAGCAGAAACTAGTAGGGAAATGCACCTGTGGGAAAATTTAAGTGCTATGGGTAAAGGTCTACTAATATGTATGTTTAGTTATTTCTCTAGGTATATAGCTTGTAAAAACAGGTGTTGCTCGAGCAAAACACTCAGACCTCTGCTGCAGTTTATTTTAAAATTCTTCACTTAATGCAGGAAAACAAAAATGTGCCACAAATTTGATGTAATTAATACTTGCAGTTCCTGTAGGACCGTATATGTTAGAAAAGTTAAGTACATACCTAAATGTTTTGTTGGCTCAAGCTCAGCATATTAGAGAGGCAAATCTTGGAATACATTGCTTTAAAATGGAATAATTTATCCTCTTAAAAGTTGTTCTGAATTTCTGTACCCTGCATTCTATTCCTGTGTGAGAAGCATCTATAACCCATTATATGAAATGTCTCAAGTGCTACCTGGTTATTTGTTAAAGCTCCGGTATATGTACTAGAATTAAATACGTTTAAATATGCATGCTCAGTTGGATGGCATTTGATTCTTCCAGTCCCTTCTTGTTAACTTCAGAGAACAGGATAGAGTCAATTGCCATTCTGCAAGGATCTGTGTGGACAATGTGGTCAGAGTCTGCAGTGGCTGGGTAACCACACCTTGGCACAGGATTGTGTCTTTTGAGTTTGTGATGTGGTTTAAACATTGGGTAGAGTTCTGACTCCTGTAAAGCGAAGCTCCAGCTGACTTCAAAAGAGCCTGGATTCCAGTTCTGGCACTCAGAAAATTATACCAGTACTGTGAAAGCTACTTTTTAAGTGGACTCAAATTTTAGAATAAATAACATATTTGAAAAGATTCTAGCAAATATAGTTGTGGCCGTGAACTGTTTCAGCTCTGTGACAGAAACATTATTTCTTTTCTTCTATTGATATTCAGGTTCCAAAATGAACAAGTGGCCTTAATTTGCAAAACTGGGAAAGATACTTGGGATCGGTATGCTATTCCATAGCTGCACCATAGCATGATAGGCTGCTTAGACACAGACCTCTGTTCTGTACCTCATGCTTTCATTATAACGTATTTACATTTTCTGCCAGGGCCACTGCCAGGATTTACAGGGCCTGGTACCAAGTGTGGAAGATTAGCAGCTTAGAAATGTGTGATATTGCTGAAGCCCTGTGCTTTATACCATGATCCAGACAGCCTGTTACTGTTGCTTTAGTTCCACTGTTTTCCAAGTCTCCACCATTCCTGAACAACTCATGGTAGGCATGTTGCAAAATTCATCCAGACATCTTGGTCTCCCCTTCCTAAGACTCGAGATGAGCCCTGGCAGTGGCCCTGGGATTTTCTTTCTAACATGGCTGTGCTAACCTGGACAGAAGACCAGAGCAGGGCTGTTAAGAATGCTTTTTTATTTACTGTTTGTACACTAAGTTACATTATCCTTCAGGAAGTTAAAACCTCTGAGGAGACAGCTATCCATCATTAGTGCTGCTAGTCATGAACAAAGCAGGTTAACATTGCAAAAATAATCTTCCTGGTTTGTTTTGGAGGGGTTGGACTTTTTTGAGTTTCAGCAATGCCTGCACCATTTATTCATTGATTCATGCATGTGCATGGAGTGGTTTTGGTGACTATCTGAGCAACAGAATTCCATTAATTCAACTCAGAAGTAGCCAAAGCATTTCTCAAAACAGACAGCAAAATTTTTAAGTTGAGGCGGTAGTGCCAGCATGCCACCACCCTGAGTAAAAGTGGTATCTGAACAATGATACCTAGGCAGCAAGCTCAGGACCTAAATATTGAGTGTCAAATTCTTGTGGTAAAGCAACATTTGTAAACACTATTGCTCAGAGATCCCAAAACACCATTTTAAGTTCTTTGGGGATTTGGGTTTTTAAATTACTTGCTTATTTTTGCAAATGAATTTGTTAGGACCTAACTGAAGAATGAGTGAAGTCATCAGTTTAATGGACAAAGCTTCAGGTCCATGGTGAGATCTCATCAGTACTAAAGGAAGCTGTCAGACAATGTTCAAAAGTCACTTTAAAGAATAATTTTAATGTTGTTAATTATCTTAAAGTTTTATCTGGCTACTAAAAACAAAGGGTTGTCATTTTTTCCCTCTGCAGAGGCATCAGTCTGGCCTGTGATGTCACACATGCACTGTTCATCTTGACTTTAAACCCAAATTCTTCTCTTTCATTACAGGGTAGCGAAATAATTGAACTGACTGTAATTCAATGTCTTCTTTGGACAGCTTCAAGTCAGTAAGGAGAAGTATACATGAGTACACACAAACACACACATATATATATACACAAACACACATATATATGTGTTTACACATATGTGTGCTTCTGCTTGCTAGATATATATATACATGCACATACATATGAATCCAAAAGGATCCTTTCAGTATTTCTACAAATTATCTTTTGATTCACTTTGTATGTGATGCCATTGTAACAGTTTTTACCAAAAAAAGTGACATAACATCATAAAATAATAAAAAGTAGAATCATTCACTGAGAGACCTGGTATACATTTAAATATTAATCATCAAATAAAGTGCATGCAAAATTATAGCTCTAAGAATACAAATGGCGAGTGCTATGCCACCTTCGTATTCCATAATCTTAGTAAAGCTTCTGTGAACCTGAACAGATTTTCATCTTCCAATAAATCATCATTTATCTCTGCTCCCTATCTTATCTCTTTCTGGAAATGAAGAAGACGGGGGGGGGGGGGGGAGCAAGGAAGCTGTCCTTTCAAGACACATTCTTAGGGAAAAAAAATGTTAAAATCTCAGATTCTATTTTATTATTTTATCAATTTCTAGCTTTTCAAAGCATTCTTCTACAGCTATTTGCTAAGCGTCTGTGATGGTAATCTGTATTTCTTTAGCTGCAGGTATCTTTTGTTATCAGCTTTTTTATGTGTCTGGCTAATGCTCCCTTCTAGCGAAGGTTACTTCTAAGATCATAAATGTAATAATTCTAATTTACAGGCTTAAAAAAAAGCCACCGCCAAGTCTACCACAAAGGGATTATGCTTCAGGTAAGGCTGTATTAATGTAAATTTAAACTGTGCATCTGTGTTAATTTGCTATCTATATGCCTAACAGTATTTCAGTTATACATTGCCTCATAATTTGTTTTTTAATTAGAGAACAGGATACCATTATCAACAACTCTGAAGGTAGCTCACACCTCTGAAACGAAAGGCAAGAAAAAAATGATGAATAGTGCCAGCATGAAGAGTAGCAACTAACCACTCTTTCAAAATCAGTATTAATCAGAGTTCAGTATCTAGGCTGCTGCAGAGGAGAGTTTAGAGGAGAGTCCTGTCCCTCCTTACAGAAACTGCGAAAGTAAATACAGAAGAAATAGAACTAATGCATCATTACAGATTTTAAATCTAAATACTATTAATGTAACGATGATATAATGAATTATCTTAAAGGTAGACCTCTACTTGCTTATCCTGCAGCACTGCCCACAAACTAGGTCATGGCTATTTTTACAAGTTAACAGCCATCTTGTTAAGATAAGAATAGAAGAAAGCAGGACAGAGTTTGGAAGTTATCAGGTAATTGTTCCCTGTTTAACATAAACACTTGTAAGTAGTGTGCTGTCTTGGCATTTTAACCAACAGGAGGGTACGGGGCCCAGAGGTCAGCAAGAGTTCCATGATCTAGAAATTGTTCCCCCTACTTAAAAATGAGCTGCATTAGCAGGACATTGTGGGTAAAGTGCATGCTCTGCTGTTCAGACCATGCAGTTTGTCATTTTCTAATGCTTTTCCAACAGTTCTGAAATAATTTGTCAAAAATAATCAAGAAGGCATTTAATTTGCTATTCTGTCCCAACTAGATGTGTTGCTTAGAACTGCTTGGAAATTTTGCTCACTCTTTTTTAAATGAATATGATAAGTATAGATTGACAAACCAATCTAAGATAAACATTTATATTCAGTATTACATCTCCTTAAATAACTCTAATGTTTGGTTTAGAACACGCAGACAATGAAGAGGAACAGTGGTCAGATGATTTTGTAAGTACATATTTTGGGCTAGTAGGAGGTTACTGTGGCAACAAGTTAGCACAAGAAATAATAATAAAAAATTGTTTTTAAATCATCTACTTGTGGTTGAACTAAATAATATTGAAATTTATGTTATTTTTACAGGCGTTTAATTCACAAGTAGCCACTGATTTTTAGCTGCCTCAATTTTTTTACATTGAACTTAGAAGTACTTTCAGAAGCACAGTCAATGGTAGCCATGAACGCTAAGGTTTTTGGATAAATAAACACATGGCATCAATTTGAGGGACTTCCTAAACTGAACAATAATTTCAGAAATCAGTAAGAGGTTTTATTTGGGGCAGGAAGGGTGGGATGGGTGAGGAGAGGAAAGCCACTTCTTACAAAAAATGAAAACTTCTGCAAAGATTTTAGAAAACATTAGAATGAAGCAATTCTTGGCTGTCAGCTATGTAAAGTGATGGTGCAACTGTCAGCCTGAAGTGCCTAGTTTCCTTCTGGAGTCAGATCTTGAGTACCCTTTTGACACAAAAGGGAGAGGAAGTGACAACACTGATCAAGAGTCATAGCTGGGTCTAGAAAGGAACTGTTCTGGGAAGGGAAGAAAGCTATGGGTCCATAACTTGAAGACTGAGCTCTTGAGGTGAAAGGACTCCTTGAAGATAGCAAGAAGACAGGGAGCTCCTGGGAGGAGTAGAAGGGGAGAAGGCAGAAGTGCCTCTTGGCAAGAGGAAGCACAAAAAGGGAATATGATGTGTCCATTCAAGGGTACATTGTTGTATTTTGTTGTCACACTCGTGCAAGGATATTTGTGTTATAGATTGCTGTGAGATGAGAAATGGGAAGTTCTGTCTTTCTAGGACAGCGATTATGAAAATCCAGATGACCACTCTGACTCTGAGATGTATGTGGTCCCCAGTGAAGAGAATCCTGATGACAGCTATGAGCCACCTCCAAGTGAGAAGGAGAAAAAGAAGATTCCCTCTGCATTCCCGATTTCTAGGGGTGAATATGCAGGTAGTTATGAAATAGTTTACTGTGTCACCTTGATAATTGCTTTTTGATCAGAACCAGAAAAGAGGCCTCAAATGCACTGATCTGTCCTTTCCTCAAGAGTTTGCTTTTAATTCTGATACTCAGATCTTAAACATTCAGGGGTAGGTTGTGTTTTTTTTATTACAGCATGAAACAGGTCAGTATTGCCAGTAGGGATGTTTATAATTTCAGTATAATGCGTCCTAGAGACTTTGATAGACATCTACTAATGACAAAATTCAGGCAAAGATATGGGAGATACTGTTAACTTGAGTCTCCAGATAAATTCACATATATTGATGCAGGAATTCCTATTAAAGATGAGGCACATAAGACTAGACAGGTCCCTTCTTAATCTTCTCTGTTTCTCCAATCATTATTCCCAAAGTAGTAAAACAGTAGGCCAAATATTCAGTCTTTAATGTTCTTCAAAATTGGTACTAAGGATGATAAATATCCTGAAAAATAGGACAGGATCAAGATTTTATTTACATCCATCCAGTATAAAGGGATTTTTTCTTATTTGATTCATTTCAACCATGGATAGGTTCCATTGAAGTGAATGAAAGTTAGCTTTAGTTAGATGAAGATTTGAGACATGGAGAAAAGAAACATTGACATGATGCCTGCTTTCATTTTTGTGTGATACCAGACTGTTACTGGTTGTAGAATGTTCATCAAAGTGTTAAAGTACCACATACGTACTCACAGAGTTTTATCAGCCCTTCACCTGTGTGTTCCTTGAAAAGGGAAGGACTTGTTAAAATGACACCCCAGAGAACCTGGCATAATTCATGTTCCAGTCCCACAAAGTGTTGTTTTTCTCATATGTCTTACATGAGAAACTAGACCACCCAGCTACCACCTTTTCCCCAAGGAGTTAAACAGCTGTTCATGCAGCAGCGAGTGCCTAGGTACCCTCTGCAGCCTGACACAGAGGGCTAGGCTGCTGCCTGAGCAGTGAAATAGGACCTTGTTTATACACAAGTCTCAAGATCAGGTCCAGCTATGCTCAGGTCTGCTGCTTGACCTGTGCTGCAGCCACAGCAAAGACTTTTGCACAAGCAGCAGGAGAAAGTGCAGAGACTAATGTGTAATTTACTGAAATTGTTGTTTTCTACCAAATTAAAAGACAATCGCACCGGTCACCAGCAGCTTCCTCCCATCAACAAACCTCTCCCAAGTACACCCAGTCCAGCCATGTCCAGACCAAAGAAATCATGTGTGCCATCCATGCCACTGCCATCTCCTGCTGCAAAACCAAAAGTGCCACCAAAGCCTAAGGAGTGCAATGATGATGAGGTAAAGTTTGCAGATACACTGTTTAAACTGTGTAAATGTCATAGCAATGCCATGGCCTGGTCTCTTTCTTAGCCTCTATAGTACAAATCATTTCTACATCACCAACAGTGATGCAAGTACCATACTGATTCCTAGGGGACATATGCCTGCTCTGAGGATCAAGGAGGCATTTTGGACCATGGAATTGCTCCTGATCATCCATAAGAAGCTGCAGGCAACAGGGAGAAAGTAACTTCAAAGGCTACTCCAGGACCAGAGGGAAGGGAGGGCTTCCACGCACCAGTGGAATAATTTCATAAAGGGTTTTCAGTCTTTGTGATTCCCTTCCACATAGGATGATAAATGTCTGAAATAGAAGTCACTGTGAAATGACAGCTATTGTAAACTGATGCCAGGGCTTCAGTCCCAACAGTGTGTTGACAGGATGACATGATGGAGGTTTAACTGATAGATTTTTGCATTTCTCACAGGATAACTACATTGTGCCAGTGGACAATGATGATGATAACTATATTGAACCCACAGAAAGCAGCATGTCACTACCTACAAGATGTGAGTTTTAGTCATTTAAGCTTGTAATTATTACTTTATTAGGAATAATAGTGAAAAAAATGGGTCTAATTAATATCTGTTTCTAGGGTTCAAAGAGTGGAGATGCAGCTATTAAAGGGATCACAGCCTGCAAAAAGGCAGTTGGCTCCTTTGGCTAATGACAAGGCCAAGGAAAACTATTTTTGACTTTATTGGAAGACATGTTTAATTTCTGCCTCTATCCCTCAGCTATTTCAAAGTCCAGCCCTTGTACAACTAGGAGGTTTTTAATGACATATGATATGACCTGCCTTCTCATCCAAGGGAGCAGTAGCATTAAAGTTCTCTGCTGAAGTGTTTCAGGTGAAGAAAAAGCATTTTTAGATATTTAGTAGATAAAGACAGACTTTGCTTTTATCTTTATTTTTAGTTTTTAATCTCACTGTACATACAAGTATATTTAGCTAGAGAATGATACTACTACAGCCTAACGGTGAAAAGTAAACAGAGAAGAGTATGTAGTTCTGCTCTCTGACATTACTGACAGTATCAAACCTCTTCAAAAAGGCTGAAATACTGAATAATATTTCTCTTTTAAAATGAGAACTGCTTTCTGACTCAGTTGATTTATTCAAGGTCACAGAAAAAGTTGTAATTTGGTCCTACTTAATATTCATTCTTATTGTATAAATTTTACATGGTTAGTTTGTTAACAGATGTGCGTATATATATAAATATATGTCTATATATACACACATACACAAATATATATATTTATATGAATAAAATATGTTTTTAGCACCTGTGAACAGATTTATGAAGACAACAAAGCCAGCCCCCCCCATTTCTCCAAAGCCTTCTCTTACTTCTAATATGCAAGGTATGTGGAGCTTGCATTGCTGTTAGAATAAAATAATGTAAGACTGTGGAATATTAAATTATGCCTGATGTGTTCACACCACTATCCCTATGACATACTAAAGTAAAACAAAAATATGTTCCCCTTTAGCTTTTCTATGTTGTAGTAGTTGCTTTGTCTAACTTGAATAGTAAATCCATTTTAAGTATAAATAAAACCAGAACTAGTTATTTGCCCCAAATTAATTTATTTTTAGTCTTTTGCTCTAGTGTAGGAACACAAATGGATCAATACAGCAAAAAGAATTACAGGACTCACTATGTCAGTAATTCCATTTCACCATAAGAATCAAGACACAATACTTTTAGACCATTAGACTTAGCCATAGAGAAATTCTGTACAGGCTGATGTCTGGCATGGTCTTTTATAACAGTGTTCCCATTGAGGTTCTGTAAAGAGCAATTTAGAAAAAGAAACAAAAGTAGAAGCAAATAAGAGGAATCCTATTTGCTTTTCTAAGTTTAGATATTCTTGTTTAATCTCTCTCTGCCAATTTAGAGTTGTTTTGCATCCTCACTATCTCATTAATTGCTTGGATATAACCTTTCCAGACATGACACAGTTCTTTAAATAGCTTTGCATATTCATTAGCAAAGTGTTTAGCTTTAAAGTCACCAACTACGAGTCGTAAACTAACATTTTTTATTAATTACTTAAGATTTCATGAGTTATTTTCCAGATATTTTGGAATGCCCTTTTCAATCTCAGCCTTTCTGAAAATCAGTGTCGACCAACAACCAGCTCCTGAGAGATGTTACTAAAAAATAAAACGTCTCCCCCTGGTGGGAGCTGGGACACTTGGATGCAGTAAAGTCCAAAGATGAAACCTGACATGAAATTTATTGAAATAGGATTCTATTTTCATTGAATAAACTGGGCATAGACAAAGATGCTGGTGGGTTTTTTTCTTTTAAGATCTATGAATTAAAATATACTTGGGTCAGAGCTCAGGGAGGGATGTTGGCCATGGAAATGGCCAGCTTGTATTTATGACTGACCTGATTTCTTCCTCCCTGAGTCAAGGAAAGGCTAAATGCTAGTACAGATGTGATAATGCATTTTTTCCAGACTGACCCAGGTTTGCACAACACAAACATTCATCTTGCTTGCAGAGGGGAGGAAAGGAGAAGAAAAACAAAACAATAAAAAGGTTTTGTGGTGGGAGGAAATTTGATTAATACAGTGACTGTATCTCAGAATCCCTGTGGCTTCACCTGAAGTTTCCACTAGAGGACAGGGAGGAGGTGTTGCTGCTCTGGGGTTTTGGTGGCAGATTCAAATTCTGAGCAGATTCTCCCAGTTATTTTTCCAGAGTCAGAAGTATGACCGATACAAATTCAGATCAGCTTTTATGGTAACATGCAGTATGGTTTTGCTACACTAAAGAATGCTTTTTATTTCTTCCCTGTCCTGTAGAAGTCTACGAGGTACCTGAAGAAGAGGTGAGACTGACGCAGTCCGTCACACACACACGAACACACACTCACACTTTGATCAGAAGGCATGAACTAAAACTGTACTTTATTTGAAAGTCTGACTCCAACATATATCATATCTACAAAAGGCCAGGGATTGGGGGAGAAGGCTGACACCTCTCTCCATCCCATTGGTCAAGACAACTGTCCATCAGCTGTCCATATCTCTAAGAACAGGAATGTAAACTACCTTGAAGTTATGATAAACATTTGCCAGTGTTTACAGAGCAGAGCGTGAGAAAGAACCTAAAACATGAAACTGAAGAGAAAAACAGAAGAGAAGGCTGAAAAAATCAGGGCGACAGTGAGACCTTTCTAAACTATGAATCCCATTGCCCTCAGGCAGGGTACAAATGTGATTGTGAGAAAAGATTATCAGTCTTTCAAAAGGGGAAACTAGGAACTTCCTGCACTTAAAGCTTCCTGACACTCCCTTTTCAGAAAAGCTGGAAAACCATTTCAAAAGAGTAAGGAGAAAGTTTCCCAGTCCTCTGTGATAGTGATCCAGTCTCTGAAGCAGCAGCCTAAGGGAATGTTTTACAGAAGCAAAACAGCAGCAGAGGAGCAGTGACAGTTCTGACACAGTAATTTTTTTCCCATTTGCTGGTACTGGCATAACATATGGCCAAAGCAGATTTACTGATGTTGAGTTCTTGCCTCTCCCTTCTTAATGTAGATTACCAGACAGAGCTCTAGTAGAAAGCTGTATCACAATGCAAAAGTAATATAATGATGTGGTAACGTAAATAGGATTGTACAAGTTTATTTTATGGAATCAAAAAGTGACTCAAAAATTCAGTGCATTTTCTCTTACAGGAAAAACCATCACCACCACCAGTAACCAGGTAACCCATTGCTGTGAATATTTGTGCATTATTTAAAACTGTCAGAAAATATGTTGTCTCATCCAAATACTACATGTCTGATAATTCTTTCTCTAGAAGAAATACCATAACACAAATAAGAAATACATACAGTAAATGTCTCTTCAGATTATCTACACAAAGATTATCAACCATTTCTCTGTTAATTTCATTAACCCAAATTTAATACATATTAAAAAGAAATACTCCTAAGGTTACTTTTCAGAATTCTGGGGGGTAGGGGACAAGAAAGCGATTTTCTTTGTGCTCACTGTTGTTAAATGTAATTTTCCTTTCTTAATTCATGTTTCGTTACTAGGTTCACCAAGCCACTCATGTTTATGCCTGCTCAGACTATGGAGCACTCCCACATGCACAGCATGACCAGAGAGTCACCTAAGCAGGATACTTCCAGGTAAGTTAACAGCAGCTTAGATCAATAGGAGATATTAGCAGAGAAGAAATTTTCTTCTCTAATGTGTAGTCTTCAGACAATAGACAATTGTCAGGACACTCAGATAGCTAGGGATGCTAGGACAAGGTGCGAGCCAAAAGCTCTCGTTGCTTTGTGAACTCCTGTGTTCAAGCCAGTTTGCCAAATGGATAGGATTTTCTGAAATAACCCTTTAGGGATCCAGTATAGGGATAAAATATCTCTGCATGCCAGTTTAAGGTCCTATTAGCCATCTCTGCACCCTTGCCAATTAGATGTTTCTGCAGTTGTACAAGACTGTTTGTAAAGAAACTGGGCTCAGTAAATCCGTGATTTATATCCCAAGTCTCTGGAGGAAAAGGGAAAAATGATACTTGAGTGTGCAGCCTATTCACTCCTGTGTCCCCAGAGGCATTGAAAGCTGCTTCATAACCCCTGCCTCCTCTCTAGGTCATTACAGAATATGTTATGTGCCCCCAGAAGGAGGCATCCACAATACTCTGTGTGTGAGGGTGTTTGGTTAGGTCCTCTGCACAGTCACAGGGGACCCAAGGTCTAGGACAGAAGCTCTTCAGAGCAGTTCCACACCAAGGGCACATCACCACTGTCTGTGCGGAGCTGAAATCAAATCCACTTACTGCAGACCTCCTTCTGTCTAGATCTGAAAAAGCCTATCTGAGCCAATTAAATAAATAAATCCTGTTCATCATAACTTACTGTGTGTATTTTTCAGAAATATTTTGCCTCTCCCCAGAAGTCGTCTTCATCCAAAAACAGTGAGTAATTAATGGGCTACTCTAAAAGAACATGTTAAATTTAGTCCTGTGTTTTATATATAAATAGATGCATTATGTATTTATTATCTGGATTAAATAACCGAAACAGATGACCAGATGTCAGATTCATCTAATATTGTGATTGTTGCTATTAATCTTCTAGACAAAAGAGCACTGGACATCTGTATTGATCCAAGAAAAAGTTCAAATGTTTTAAGGGATGTATGTCTCAGTCCACAAAAATAATTTCTTGTACTTAAAAATACCAGTTGTACTTCAGGAACCTTACTTTAAGTAGCAAAGGATGATTTTTCCCAGTCTGAAGCACTTTTCCTTGAGTTCATTCCTCTCAGATGGTGGGATGATTAATGCTTTCTGAAAATGGAAACCTTCTAAAATGTCAGCCTGGGTAGTCTGAGTAACCAGTATCACTGGAAAATGCAGTCCTTGAAGGACTAATTACAAGCCTTGGGTCCGAAGACTGTGTTTCAGCCAGTCCTCTTCTCCCTCTGCTCTTATCCCAGTCTGTCCCTTCCACTGTGCTGTTTTTTTGAAGCAAACTATTTGAAAACTTAAAAAAACAACTGCAGAAATGAGCAAAAGCAAATCATAAAAGATTCTTTTTCAGCCAGAATAGCTCCATCAACTGATCTGCACCATAGCTCTATTCACAGCTGTGCCAGCTTGAGAGGGTCTGCCTGAGGAGCCAACTATCAAGAACAGAGCAATGTAACTGTGTCAGCATCTGTGCCAAGAGCTACATGCTCAGACCCCGTCCCAGCTCTATGCTCAGAATTGTCCCTAAGAAATAATCAGTCTACCAATAAGTATATAGAGAAATTAGACATTTAAAACTAGGAATTTGGGGTCATATAATAGGATTAGAAGTTACGGTAACACAGTGCAGGTGGTATGTGAGCACCTTATAGGCTTACTTCAGTCTTTAAATTTCTTACGTATCAAGCAGTTTGTACGTACAACAGCATCAGCATTTTAGTTTCCCTTCCACCTCATCACAGAGTCCTTCCCATTTAGATCTATATCCTGTGGCACTCTGAACATTCCTAAGCTGTGCCAAAATTGGGATCTCTCTGTTATGAAACAGTTCGATTTCTCAGCTTTTCTTACGAATACAAGATAAGAAAAAAAATGTTGCATCTGAAGGGAGACTGTTGGACAGAAATTCCATTATCTGATCAGCGCTAAGAATACCCCTGGCTTCAGAGCAGACTCGAGTGCAATATTGCAGCTGAAATGTCTCCATTAATGCATTTTCAGAGCTTACATCTGAGATGGATCTCATCCTAGCTTAGCAGAGAATAAAAAGAGACTATCCTTTAGCTGGAGCCAATCACCGAGTGAGTTACAGTTCCAAGATGAAGCTCCCAGACAAACACTCATCTGTACCATGGGTGTGTTCAGCTCTTGAGTGCTTGCAGTTCACCAGTTTGTCACAAGAGTCAGCCTAGGAAAGAGTTACACAGTGCAGTCCAAATTTTGGGGTCTTTGCCTGTCTTGTAAGTAGCAGCCTTTACAGTTTTAAACGAACACATAGTAATGAACATGTTTGTCCAGTGCTCTTTCCATCCTGTTGTTCCTTTCCATCCCTGGCTACAGCACATTGACAAAGCCCAAACAATAACTGAACATCTGCTAACTGCTCCCATTCAATCTGCTGTCAGCACTAACCAACACTGATCATGTGCACAGAACTGTAACCCTTGGTCCTCTCAAAGGCCAGAGCTGACTGGGAGAAAAATTTTGCCATGTCTCATTTCCCCAACTGCTGGGTGATGGATTACACCTCTCCAGCCAGGGAATGGTTGCATTTGTCACTAACATTAGTGAAAAGCCATTAGCTGGGAAGATGAAGACAGACAAATTAATAACTGGTGCCTCCTTGAAAGATATTTATCAGATGGGAGTCTTGATTCCCTACAAGTCAAGAAATGGGAGCCAAAATTAAGCATCTCCAAAAGACGCCAGGAAATTAGGTGGATTGCTTCAATTCTAGCATGGTGACAAGAGAGTCTACTCAGTTTCCTCCATTCAGTGGAAGATGTGGTTTTAGTATATTCTAATCTGCTGCAAAATTTCTGTCTTCCAGGTCATTTAAACCTGAACCAAAAGGTCTCACTACAAAACTAAGGCCATATTTTCTCAATTCGTACTACAATCAATCTCGAGATTATTAGAAAGTTCAAAATTTGATCATTGCTTAAAATTTTTCAAATGACATCATGGAAGTATTCTGGATATTATATACCTTCTGTACAAATATTTCTTTAAAAATTATTACAGATACCAAAACCATATTGATTATTCGTGCAGTTCTCATTTAATAATCAAAGAATCAGGCTGAGAAAGACCTCTATGATCAAGTTCCAACTGTTAATCCAGCACCACCAGGTTCACCACTAAACCATGTCTGTGAGTGCCACATCCACGTGGCTTTTGACCACTTCCAAGGATGGTGATTCCACCTCTTCCCTGGGCAGCCCATTATTCCAAGCCTGACCACACTTTCAGTGAATTTTTTTTTTCTAATATCTAATCTAAACCTCTCCTGGTGCGGCATAAGGCCATTTCCTCTTCTCCTGTCACTTACCTGGGAGAAAAGACCAGTACCCTCGTTTCAGGTACTTGTAGAGAGCAATAAGGCCCCCCTGAGACTCCTTTTCTCCAGGCTAAACACCCCCAGCTCCTTCAGCCACTCCACATAAGACTTGTGCCTCAGTCCCTTCACCAGCCTTGTTGCCCTTCTCTGCACCATCACCTACATGTCCTTCTGGTAGTGAAGGACTTAAAACTGAACACAAGTCATTTCTTTTTTTAATTCCTTCATATCAAAGCTAACCTATTTTTCCATTACAGGACCGTGAAACAATCAATAATGATGAAAGTAAGTATTCAGATGAAAACGGGGCAATATGAGAGGGACTAATAATAAATGACCAGTTGCCATTATACAGCACACTGTGTAGTGTGTAAGTGTAAATTCTATCTGTACACTCAGCAATAAGCAAGAAGTGTTACTGAACTTTTCTGTTGTATAATCAGACTGGAAACCTGTTAAGAAAAAAAATTAAACCAATGGATATTTTTACCTTTATTACATTAACACTAAAATGGCAATGAGGAAAATCCAGCTGTTCAGATACAGTTCACGTTGCATACTAAATATGTTGCATGCATCTCTAGGTCAGAGGTTCAATAACACACAAGAATCCAGATTTGCCACTGAAGCAGCTCCATCTCCGTTACCAAGGGGCCTGTGAGTAAAAAAATTATAAAAATAATTCTTTGTTGGGGATGAGTTTAATAGGTATATTAGGAGCTAACTCCTATCCTTGTCTATAGCAATTAGAATTCAGGAATAATATTTATTCCTGTTTGTGAAAGATATCCTGAGTAGGTTATTTTGTTATTTTTGGAGGAATATTGTTTGTATGCCTAGTGACCTTGCCATTCATTGCCTGCTGCTGATGGTGGCTGCCTTGTCTCATTAGTCCCATACTGCAGCACTAGCACATGCAAGCCTACAATGCAGAAAGCTTTCACAAAGTTTTCCTGCCCACCCAAGCCACGTTAAGTATTGGACAGAGTTGTAGCTTCCTTGTGTAAGTACCTTTACTGAGTGCCCACATTACATCTGATACCCTTATTCCTTTTTTATTTTTGTTTATTTCCAACTCCTACAAGTATGCAGTGAATTCCATCTTAGAAATACCCTGAGAACCAATGAACCTGATGCTTAGTTGCTAAATGAATCCTTGTATCTGCTAAGTAACCATATTCTTTTTTTTTCCTCCATACTTCAGCAAGAAAACTTCTAATGCAGTAATTTCACCAGTAAGTTGACATGTAATTGCATTATCGACCAAAAATTTTATTAGATTTTTAATTTATTGTAAAACTTAATTTATCATGGGTTTGGGTACAAGATAAATGCAAAAGATATTAAGGGAAAGAGTTATAAAGACAGGAAATATTTGGGTGCTATTACATGAATGAAGATCAGTTATCTTTGTGCTCAGGCAGAAAAATATTTTGATCAAAGCAACATTTGAATTCAGTGCTCTAGGATGTAACAATAAACACAGTGCATGAACTGAATAAATAAGAAATAAATGGGAACACACACAATTCAGAAGTATTCCTATTTCAGAACAATGTACAGAGCTGCCTATGGGGAACATGAGTTCATTGCAAGTGTTAGCTCAGAAATATGCAGGATTTTACCAAAATTTGTCAGAGGTTTTTCAGTAAACATTTCATCAGTTGAAAAATATCCCAAAACTTCTTGTGGCAGAAAGTGAGAGGACTGGTTGAAATTTTCAAAGAGATTTATTTGAAAAATGTTTCAAAACTGGCAGTTTATTAGCATTGTTTCAAAATGAATACAAAAAAAAATTAAAACTGGAAGATTGGTTTCAGCTTTACTGTGAGCTAAACTGACAGTTTAACTTCCAGTAAACAGAAATGTGTTCAGCTATTTGTGTGCATAGCTCAGTAAGGGTGAAAATCAAATTTTGATTTGCAAGTATTTGGGATAGACTTTTCATTTTTGGGCCTGAAATAAAAATGAACCATCTAGATTTCACTTCTTCTCCGTCTATTTATACCCACAATCTGGGATTCTTTCCAAATCTCCTTTGCAAAATCCCAAACTTCAAGGTCATACAACTAGAGGCTCTTCTCAGAATGGATATGTCCCTGCCTCCTAATTCTTCCAGGATGCTGTCAATTCTAAACTATTTCACAAAAAGTATAAACTATAAACATTTGCCATAGAAGTGATGTGCCAGTTAATACTTGGTTGTCCTTCTCTTTTACTGCAGAAACCGTGTTTACCTTCCAGAGAGACCTTAACTGCAAATGAAGGTAGATTATGGCTACATCTGTGAAAAAGCTGACATTTATCTGAATTTTTTTTTAACTAAAAACATGAAACAAACAACACCACATTCAACTTACTTTAGGTTTTTGAGGGGTGTTTGGTTTTAGCAGTTTCAAACTGGATCTGAGCAGCCTTATTTGCACTGAATGTCATTGTTCTCTAAAAGCTGTCTCAGTAAAAGCGCTGAGGTTACTGGCGGGGTGATGTAGGACCAGCAGTGTGCCCGTGTGGCCCTGTAAGTGCAGAAGTGTGCCCCTGTACCCCTGTAATGGGTTCTGAACCCAGCCAGAACCATCTCTCCTGGCAAGAGCCAGTCCCTGGCACAGGCAGGAAATCCATCCCGTCCCGTCTGTGTGCGGCGGTGGCTCCTCCAGGTGGGACTCAGCAGGAGCTGCTGCCTCACTCCAGGCTGGGATGTTCCTGCGGCCGGCCCGGCTCCTACAGCCCTGCTCCGGCCAACCCTGCTCCGGCCGGCCCAGTTCTGCGCCCAGCCCGGCCCCAGTCCGGAGTCTCACCGAGCCCTGCAGGCATCCATAGCACAGATATTTGCCTAGAATTAATTAACAAAAAAAAGGAAGCAGCGCGATGGCAAGCTGCCATGTTATGGAAAAAAATCCAAATTTATAGTAAAGAAACCCTCCTTTACCTACTGGGACTCCCTAATCTGGGATAGAATCATTCTGAAGAAATCTTGACGCTACCGTTTGTTTTCCCAAGCTACAGAAAAACCTATGGCAACAGAACGACGGCGCAATTCCAACCAGGAACTTCCACTTCCCCCCCTTCCAAGTGGTGCCCAAAAGTAAGATCCCTCTCCATCCTCTTTTGAGTATTTCAGTGCACTGGCTGTGGGAGGCGCAAAGGGGAGCACTCTTCACTGGAGCCTTCTTGTTGCTTTTTCAGAGCTGACATTCCTGAAGCCTCACAGTAACTGACAGTAGCAAAAAAATAAAGCACAGCAAATGAATGCCTACAAATACTATAACCATCACCAAAAAGCATGAGGGGATATAATCTGTAATAGGGTGATGGTGATTTAAAACATATGTTTAAATTCCTACTAGTGGGATATAATTTGTTTCAAATACCTGTATCAGACTCATGTTTGTCAATGAACAAATGGGTGAGATGGAACACATTGTACCACTGCATGCTTCAAATGCTCAATTTTCTTATTATCAGGTCTGGGTACATCCCCTCAGACTTTTCTGTAATCTCTCAACATTTATTTCAGGCCTTTGCTCCAAAAGTCCTCAATTCTGCCAAGTAAGTATAATTCAGTTTTTGAATTATTTTGAATTAGATGTGACTAACTTGTAATTTCAAATTAATCTTTGAATTTAAATTATTTCAAAATACCTTGCCTATTAATTAATTTGGAATTAATATATCAGTAATGCATACAAAGAGGAGGTCAAGTATCCAGGATACTAGCTCAGATAGTAAAATAAAGGGAGTATCTCAGGGTTATTGATGGAAAATGGGTGCTTCATTTACATGTATGAATACTGGAAATTTCTAGCAAAGGCAGTTGGGTCATTTCCCATCATAATAAAGATTCCATCAGTCTTCCTTGTCATAGAAGAATCCTAAATATGACATTTCTGGGCTGCTCCAAGCTTCTGTTGCCTAGAAGACAGACAGATTATTATTGCATTCAATTTATTCTTTTTCTACAGAAGGAAAAAAGAAGGTACTTTTATAATAGCAAATGCTAAAGCTCTTCTCTAAGTAGTGCTTTCCAAGATGGAGTTTGTTTCAGTTCACATCTAAAAACAAATTAGGTAATATGTAAATAAACCCTCTTTGTACAGAAGTGTAAATTAGATTTAATATTTTTCTAGTTGCTTGTTAGCAGACACTTGTCTGACCTTCCTGTAAGCCCTTTACTGTACATATTCAGTCTGAACATATCTTTCACACTGTAAACAGATGGTGAGAATGGCACATAGAAATCTACATTTGCTGTAGCTTAGACTTACATGCTGTTAATCGTGTATCTCTTTCCTGGAAACATTTGCTTGATGCTGGTGCAATTATATCTCCTGTGCTGAAGAAGTATAACATGGTTCACAATGCTCTTGACTGATGCGCTCACGTTTGTCTGCTCCTGTCACACAGCTGATGTGCTTCAACTTGAAGCATAAATTCTTACTACTCCCGGAACTGTAACTATTCTTCAAGACCATCTGGTGCTAAATGATGTTCTGATTACTAAACTTTCGTCAGCATAATCTTATTCTGTGCCAGGTACAATAACAACTTTATAATATATACCACTGGTCCCACAATCACTACTGTCCCTTCAGCATAACCTGCCATCTCTTCTTTGTCCCCACACAAGCCTAAAGCTAACTTCCATCTTCATCATTAAAAGTACTTATTTCCCATATGGCACAGTGTCAAATGCTTCTCTGAAGTCTAGATTAAGAACAGTGCCACATTCCCTCTTTGTAAAGCTCTGTTATTTTATGAAAGAGCTGTAACATTTTATCTACTTGGCTAAGATTCAGATTTTCTCTTGTTAGTTGCACTTTTACTTCTGAATCCTGATGTTATTTCCTTCATATTCTCTCCTAGGGCCTTGTGTTCTGTGGAATCAGACAAAAAGCCCTGTAGATGCTCAAGCCACTTTTTCCACTTTAGGTATAGCAATTTTGTTTGGTATTCTTTAATCATTTGGTACCATCCTGACTTGAAAATTACGTAAAGAAACTGTTACTACCCCTGAATTTCATGTGCCTGTTTTTAAAATTTCCCAGGTAAAGATTATCTGGGCCCATCAGTTCAATTGCGCTGAAGTTATTTAAGCTCTGCTTCCAATTTGATTGTGGAAATTTCCATTTCTATGCCAGAACTGCTATTTGTTTAGTACTGAGATTATCTTTAAAAACAATAAAATTCTTATTGCATAACACCCCATCTCTCTTTACTTTTTTATACACAGCCAAGGCATATTTCATTACTTATTTTAATATCCTTTTGTAAAGTCTAATTCACTAATCTGACTGACTTCTGGCAGTTCTTGCTTTATTCACACAATCTACTTGCAGCTGTGGCTTCAGCAGCCAGCCAGTGAAAATTTTACAGAAAAACCAAAATCCATAATATTGCATAGCCTTCTTCAGGTGATTATTAATTCATTGAGAGTTGGAACTGCTTCCTACAATGTCTCCCCTTCACTTGGGATGCAGCTTCCAGACAGTTGCATCTTTACTACAAAAGAAGTTCTAAATGTACTTCACACAATTGTCTTTTGAGCTCTCCAGTCCAATTGTATTTTTTAATTCTGGTCAGACTATGGTCTTTTCAATAACATTCTTACTGCTTTCTAAACCAAAATCTAAATCAGAATTTTATTCGTGAAGATTTGACAGTGCAGTCTGCAGAGCACCATATCCAGAAAGGGTATCATTTGATTTCCCCAGTAAGTAAAACAGACAGGAAAAAAAGCCTCCCATAATAACAAAATATGTATCACTCAACTTTCTACAATGATTTTCTCTAGTATATTGATTTGCATCCAGCTGTGTTCACAAGTATCTATAGCAGACACCTACACTCTTGGGCCAAATGTTGTTTTACCAAAAAGAAATAATCCATATTTACTTATATCATCATCATGCAACACTACTCAAAACATTTCACTTCTGATTTCTTAAACTCTTAAATCTGTATTTCAGCCCTAGTAATACGTTCAACTATGCTTTGCTATTCCAATTAATCATCATAATGTTTTCTATTAATTCTGCTGCTTCATTTAGCTGTCTGGACTTCTTACACATGCATACAAACAATTCAGGTAGTCTAAATTAGTAAAAAAATAGCTCTGAAATAAATTTCATTTTTCTGACTCGCTCACCTGTAAGACTGCTTCTCACACTGGACTGAGAATTACTTGCATCATGTTCTTGCATTTTCTTATGTATTGTTACATTCATTCTCTTTGATGGTGGAAGAGGTTTTTTTCCGTATTCTGAGTCTAGTTCTGGCTAATAACTTCTCTGGCTAAATTGTTATCCAAACTGGTTTTCTCTTCACAAGCAAGGCTACACTTCGGGCAGGCAAGTGTCCCAGCACTTATATAGGTCCCATCCATTTCAGTAGAAAGCTTTCCTGAGTGGTATCGAAGGTCAAGCATTTCAAGATCTTCCAAAGTCCCTGTAACAAATCAATTTCTTATATCATAACAAATATACTTTGAAACATGTATAAGTATACGTGTTATTCTTTCTCTTTTCTAGAAGTGCCAGAAGCTGCAAACCGTTCTTTGGGTGCTTCCCCTCCCAGCAGCGCTTCATCTAGTTCAAGTTCTGCAGACCAGGTATAATATTAGCTAAATTCATATTACAGAGGTCTCCTTATCCTTTCTTTTAAAATAGTATTTCCACCCCTTTCCCCTTTCAAAAGAAAATGGCCCTCCTTTTGTGGAGAGCTTCTATGCCCCTTTTTGCAATGAGACTTTCCTGTAGCACAAATAATCTGAATGTTAGCTTTCATTAAAATATGCTCAGAACACATAGCATAGGAGAGGTTTAACTGTAGAAAAAGATATAAATAATATTATATTAAATCTTGGCACTCTAGCAACCACAAAAAGCTTTAGTTTCATGTCTTCCTGACTCTTCATCAGTGAAACAAGGAAGTCTGTGGTGAGGTACCTAAGTCTAGTCTTTGATATAGATTGCTATAAAGAGTTTTTAATCACCTCCCTTTTTCTAACTTACAGCTGTATGAATTGTGTACAGGAAAAAAAAAGTGCAGTAAGCAAATACAATGATGCTGAGATGCCTTCCCTACGTGTTCTAGTTTCTCCCAAGTCCAGCTCCCTTCTGTTCCTTTCAACAGATCTTTTCTCATTAGAGTTAATGCTGTCGGTTTTATGGCCAATTCTTTTTTTTATATGCTTTGTTGCAACATTAAGCATTGAATGATCTAAGCAAATGCAAGGTTGTTTTCATTTCAGTGCTATTCCCCTTACTCTCATTTTGGATGAAGGGAGACTACAAAATGCAAAAAGCCATTCTTATAAGCCTAGTAGTCACAAACAAGGTAAAAATAGTTCTGTTGAGTGTAAAACAAAGGCTCTGTCATGCAGAGCCAGTAACAGTAAGTGTTCTAAAGTCTGACATGACAAAGATAATACAACAGTGAAGAACACAAAGCATTTGAAGTTCTTGAAAAATGTTAACTGTGTCATACTAGATATTTATTTTAAAAATTACTTTCAAATAAGCAATCCAGAGGACTCTACATAAACAGCTTGTAGCAATTATATTTACAATTTTTATGTAGCAGCCATGGGCAGAAACAGAACTCTATAAAAGATCCATTTTGTTAAAAAAAATTGACTGTTACTGTTATTTTCCCAGCAATTATATACAGCGGTATCATCTGCTGTAGCATCCTGCACAATACAGGTGCTCACAGATGTTACTCATTCCCATGATATTTTGCTTGGATCCCATCCAAACATTGGCAGCAGCTGTCTGCTTTTACATTATAGGCCACAGATAGTGGTAGAAGAAAGGTCTGGGGGCCATTGATTCCTTCTTTTGTTGAACAAAGATTTGTTCACTAGACTCATTTTCTATGTGGGCAAGTATCTTTCATATTTGCAATTCCTCTCACCCTTTTTCCAATGAATAGTGTGACTGGAAAAATACATGGAAAAATTTTGAAGGTAAAATTATATGTTATGGCTTGAGCCAGTCTAAGAATTTAGTGCAATGCCCCCAAAATTGAGGCTGTGCTCTCTCCTCACTGTCAGCTCCCCTCCCAGCTTCTCTGGTGTTCCTTTCTGATCTTGCACTGGGTTGAGCCAAGTCATTAAACTGACAGAAAACCAGCTTGGCAGTCAAACACAAAAAAGGAAAGTTGGTTTGTTTTTTTTCTGCAGGATTAGTAAAGTGAATTATCTCACCATGGGATCAGATGAGCAACAAAATGAGCACAAAGAAGAAGCCAAGACATTCCCTTTCTGGCAGCAATAAGACAGCTAGACTAGCTCAGTTATAATGTGCAACCTTTCATCTGTTTTGTACAGAGGTGAAAAAGCTTGTGTGAAAATTAATTTTATAATTAAGCTTGTTCCTGTAAAGCTGGAGCAAAACTTACCCAAGCTTCATGCTGTCCAGGTGAAGACAATCATGTCTGTGTTCACAAATAGCATTAAGAAGATGGAAAACTTCATTCCCAAAGCTTAGACACCAACCAAATCCAAACACCTCACGCCCACAACTGAGCAGCATTTAAAGTGTTAATGGTCGATTTATTCCTCAACATTTATTCCTCTTTAAATTCTACTGGAATAGCTTCCATCTTTAAAACTATCCCACAGTTGAACCTGACTGCTTTCCTCAGGGAATCTCTCTTTTGTTATTTATCAGTCTTCTGTCACGAATCTGTTAGCACTGTTTTGACACTCCAGTTTTCCTTTGCCCTACCTCTATCCAACTAAAACTGTGAACTCCTGGCAAAAACTTTTTTAAACTCTGTGTTTTCTGCATTTTAGTTCTTCGTAGCTGTCATTATTTAGCAGTAACTCCCCTACAGGCCATATTCTTTATTATTATCATTATTATTTTACAGGTGAAACAGTGTTCCTCTCTTTTTAGGATGCTGGTGTTCACAGTAAAGCATGGTATGCTGCTACCTGTGATAGGAAAATGGCAGAAGATGCTTTGTACCGATCAAACAAGGCAGGTCACTTTTAAAGAATGTCTATTTTATCGGAAAAAAACCCAAAACTTAAAAAAAAAAAAATTAAAAGACAACCAGAAGTATT
Source organism: Donacobius atricapilla (assembly GCA_013397315.1). Lineage (NCBI taxonomy): Eukaryota > Metazoa > Chordata > Aves > Passeriformes > Mimidae > Donacobius > Donacobius atricapilla. The sequence goes on from WBMY01006674.1 coordinate 25,430, forward strand.
CAGAGAGCATCAGCTGCTTTCTGAACAGGTCAGAACTACTGTGCCATGCAAGAACTGTCAAACCTGGAATTATTGTGGTGACATTAATTAACAATGGCTTTCAATGCAACACAAAGTTGCATTAGTGCAACTCAAAGACCAAAGCACTGCAAGAAAGCTATTTACAGACTAGAGAGCTGAGGAAGATCTTACAGCTCATGCACACCCCTTAAAAGAAATGCAAAGCTGTGGCTTTTAAGTAGTCTCTACCACTGTCCAGTGGCTCATGTGAAAACAGCTACTTGGAAAGGCTGGTGTCGCTATGCATTTTGAAATAGAAACACTGTGCATTTAGGTATTTGGAGACTTTGAATTCTCTCAACTAATCTTTGTACAAAATCTGGTGTAATAGGAGGGCAGAGGAGCATGTAGAATTGCATCTACAGCATCAAGTACACTCCACTCTTGCCCAAGTCCACAGAGCAGGATAAAGGGGCAGAGCATGGGGGCTCTCACCAGGTGAAGGCCACTGTGAGTTACTGAGCACAGGGCTACGTTGCCAGGAGTGCAGGAGCTTGACTGTGCTGAGAGTGCCTTGACAGCACTAGAGAAATGGTATCTCCACCTCCCCCTGCTTTCTTGCCTACCTACTGCCACTGACAGGAACTGTTCCCTAACAATCTGTGGACTCCAGCAGGTGGCTGCCACTGTGCATTTATTACTTCATTTTCCCTCTGGTTGAGAGAAAGAACAGGCAGCAGCAAAGGTGATTCTTAAATGACACCTTTGTAAGCTACTGTTAGCAGGAGTACATGCAACTTCGCATCTGCTGCCTTTCTGTTCTTCTAATGGGAGAAAAAAGTTTAATGCTAATATAAATCAAAATACTAAGTTAAAACCAAACTAAATTGCTGGAAAGAAATGAGCCAAATACACTGACTATTTTTCTCTCTTTAGGATGGATCTTTTCTAATAAGGAAAAGTTCTGGACAGGACTCACAGCAACCATATACACTGGTTGTGTTTTACAACAGAAGAGTGTACAACATTCCTATACGATTTATTGAATCAACAAGACAATATGCACTGGGCAGAGAAAAAAGTGGTGAAGAGGTGAGATGATGTGGGGGTATTTTTCCTAACAGTTTTCAATTACATACCTTTAATAAGCAAGGACTAAGATATATTGCACTATGACCAAAAAGATTCTTCATGTATGAAGATAAAAATATACCCTTTATAATGACTGATCTGTCCAGCTAGAGAAACCAGTGTTGTAACAGCTCCTGCACACTGTAACTAAAACCACAGATCAGATTTAACACATACTCATAGAGCTGTTTAAATAAAGTTAACAGGATAAGAGCTGCAGCTGCTAGATAAATTTTCTGACTATTAAATGGTCCTCCATTTACCTTCTAGCTAAGACTCTAGTTATATTTCTTGGAAAATTGAATAGGAAGAACAGCCATGCTCAAAAAACAAAACACCCCCCCCACACACACACACACACAATCAAAAATGAGAGTGACATTACTGTTTTCACATAAAGAAAATATTAAACTTTAACTCTGGAGTGAAAAGATAGCTCATTATCTACTCTGCCACAGAGATAATTGCTCTGATAACAAAATAGGAACTTGGAACACAAATACCAATAAAAACAGTTTATCACTGCAGAGTAGGCTTTTCAGCAGTGTGAAAGTAGGCTTGACATAGCCTAATTATCTGCCTCCCAGGCACCAGTTTTGAGATTAGAGAAAATGTAATAGGCCTGGAGCTCACCTGGTCTTCAACAAAGGGTGAAAAATGACCTCAGGATAAATAGATAGTCCAAAGTCTTTATTTGACCAAAGTCCAAAAGGAAAAACAACAGACCTACCAGATTCTGGATACTAATTTACGTGACAAACATTAAATCTGTGTAACTAGAACAGTTCTCATAGATGGCTGCCTGTACCTGTTACTCCTGGGCATAGCCTTCCCCCTCAGGTGGCTGAACCACATCTGCCACAGCTTCTGAGCAGCCAGTCTGCAGCCTACTATACATTAAGGTAAAATGAAATGTCAGTTCACTATGGCCCACAGCAAACTCAGTTCAGTTTGTGCAGATGGCAGTCAAAAATGGAACGGAGGAGACAGCTGGTGCCTGTAATATCTTCTATTGTCTAAATATAATCTGTTTATGACTAAAATCAGAACTAAGAGAAGGATCAGTGCTGTCACTAAAAGGTAAAGCATCTAACTTGGTAACAAGTAGTTTAACTCTCTTCAATTACATGAGAAGCAAAGATAAAAACATGCAGTGCTTACTGTCAATATTATAGGTTTAAAGGAAGTCAGCAATAACACTTCTTTGTTTTCTTTATCCAGCGCTTTGACAGTGTTGCTGAAATAGTAGAGAATCATCAGCGCACATCCCTGGTTCTAATTGACAGCCAAAACAACACAAAAGACTCGACAAAACTGAAATACATTGTAAGAGTTTCTTAATAAAACTGAACTGCTAAAATGGACCTCTTCAATAATTTCTTTCAACATACCAAGACAGGGACAAGGTATTAAAAGAAGAAAATCCAAAATTATGGGAAACACTCTTCGAGAGCACCTACAGAGTAGTAAGAAATGCATTTCAGAGAGTTCAACCCCATGTCACTTTTATCAGGCAAGTGTTCCCATTTAACAAAAGAAGCCAAAGCAGACATCCGTGTCATCGGTGACAACACAGCTATCCTTAGTCACGGGAAGAGCAACTGCATGCCACAGCCTGGTCCTCTGACTGCTGTTTGAAGACAGATTTCTGGAAGGACGTTTTAGTTTTAAAAATGAGAATACCCACAGTGATCTACTCTTTCAATTTACGTTTACCATGTATCACTGCTTTCAGCAATTTCTTTGTAAAGTGCACAGCCCCAGAAATTAGAGCAACTTGACCTATTGTATCACTTTGCACAAGTTGAAAATAGGACTGTACTTTGTGATTAGTGGCAATAAATCCACCTGAATGTTTTAAATTTATGGAGATGTGTTGTATTGTCACTCAGCTGCACCCCGTTTCACTGGTATTTTTGTTTTGTATTTTCAAAGGTACAAATAAAATTTAAAAATACTGTAAACTCAGTAGCGTATGGAGACTTTGCTGGGCTGCATTTCTTGGCACCCTTCCAGTAAGAAAGCATCAATCCACTACCGTTGATGTTTTAATATATATATTTGTATGTGCTCCTTCACAATTTGTTATGAACGGTATCACTTTTTACAGCTTTGTCTCATGTATATATACACACACACACATAATTTGGTTTAATTACTCTCAAATCTTTTGTCTTCAGATGGCCCAGGTGCACTGCATCATTGCTAAACTAATTACTCACCAAGTTCTTGCTGAATTACTGTTTATGGAGACACACACAGAAAAAACAACTATTTTTTAATGTGATAGCCTTTTCTATCACAGCAGTTTACTTATTGTGATATTGTGAACAAAGTAAACTTCCACAAATATTCAAGTGGTGAAAATTGATTTGATGAACATATAAATTGCATCAATTTATCAAAAAAATTTTAGGAGCAATTGTTAACTAGTTCTGGAACCAGTATTTGATTTCACTGGACCTGAAGACTCATCTATCTTAAAGGTGGTTTCCAAAATTGACTCTTTATACATACCTGATTTTGGTTTTTGTTCCAAATTAGGCACTGTTCTCTAGAATTATATTCAAGGCATTAAAGGCAAGACTGAGTCAAGACCTGCAAGGTCTCAGCAAGTCTCTTAGGGCCATAGCATAGCTGTATTCTGCAACTACTTCCTTGTGCTTTTGTTTTACAAGTCATGCACCCATCTTGTAGAAAGAACTGCATGCCGATACGATGCTCAGCACATGGCTACCTACACGCCTTGAGGCATCTCAGCTCCTTCCCTCTGCAACACAAGCAATACTTACCCAACGTAATGTGGTAAGACACTGGCAAGTAAGAAATGATGTATACAGACTTTACACAAGCCTACCTATGACAGACCATTCACAGTACTACAAAAGGGCTATGTTTAATATATTGCTCAGTTGGTAACAGTCTTATATTAATACTATGCTTAATACTACTGAAATTTTTAGAACATTAAGATTGCCAAGTCAAGGTGTCAAAATTAACACCAAAGTTGTTAGTGTCTGCAAGATTAATTTACTCCTATATATGTACTATTATATTATTTAGCTACTTTAAGCATCACTTTAGAACCTATTTCAAGCAATACTCACAATGGAAGTGCTCTGTGAAAAAGCAGCTACTGAATATTTAACTTGCTTTGTGCATTCATGTAGTCCTTGCCTTTCACTCATGTACTGCACAGTATTAAAACCTGGGTACTAACAGTCTGTCTGTCTGCTAACCTTTCTGTGCTGCTTCTCTAAATCTCTAGGTTCTTCAAACATTCCAAGTGAAGTGTGCAGTATCTCCATCATTCTAGAACTGGAGGAAAACACTAGTGTGAACAAGGGAAATTTAAGTGTGTATCTTTCATACAAGAGATTAGGTGTCGCTTTTCAAAGTTAATTAGCACTGAGCACTTTATAGCACTGCTGCTCCTGCCCCTCAGCTCTAAGTGCTCAGCACTACATGTAATATTGTGGCTGACATACAAATAACAAATATGCTCTAGATAAACAGGCCAGTTACCTTCACCCTCAAACCTTAATTTATTTTTTTATCCATGTTCTACATTACTTTAGAGCTACCTTATAGTTTTGACAAGGCAGGGAGCTGATGGGCAACAAAAGGTTCCACAAAATAATCCAATCAGCCTGAAATGAGAACTTCTTAAGCACAAAATAAGGCTCCATGGGAGGACACCCCCCCCCAAACACACACACAAACACACCAGTATGTTATCACCTACTTTACTACACTTGGTGTTTTGTACAGAAACAAAGGAAGCAGGCTGGTTCCTCTGCTTTCCATACCCAAGCTAGATCTGTTACAGCTTGGCAGGACTATGGTGCAGACGTATTTTGAAACACAGTTTTAGCTGGAGAAGGTTTAAGCAAGTTTCAGGTATAGGATTGTACCAAGTTACCATTCCCTACATTCTGGACATAAACTGGCGCTCAGGATGAAGCCTGCCGTGTTAAAAATCCCAGTGCTGTGGGCTGAAAAGCCATTACAGAATGTAGGAAATGGTGACTTGGTGGGGCTGTTGCAGTGCTGGCAGTCTTCTTACTGCCACCACATGTATGCATCAGGTAACAGGTCTATCAAGTCTGACCTGACTTGGAATACACCTCACCCCTCATCTTTCTTTGATATTGTGATATTGTTAGCTGATTTTCCTTCCATATAATTGTAATTTACTGAATAGCTAAAACAAAACAACAAAAAAATTTTTAAATTGACAATAAAAAAAAACACACACATATAAAAAACCCCTAAACCTAGAACTAAAAATGAACTAATTCTTCTGAGAACTCAGGGCAAAGTGTCATATTTAATAATGTACAAAGGAGAATTGTTGTTTGCCTACCTGATACAGAGAGTACAATGAGTACTGCATATCATTCCTGACAATGTTGCTCCATGAAAGGAGTAAGAACTTGCATTCTCAAAACTCCAAGTGTTCAGACACACAAGTTACAAAACTACATTCTTCCTTCAATCAAAAGCACCAGCAGCAGAGATTATTATTAGGAGGGGTTATTAAAAAAAGTCCCACTTAACAACAGCTCTGTAACGAATTTTTGTTAAAACACTGGTATTACTGAGGAAGGGCACCATGACTTACTAATGAATACACATCTTGCCTAGAATACATAACGGGATAGATTTTAGGCCACTTCAAGGTCAAACACAGATACTGTACAAACGGTTGATGACCTTGTGCTTGCACCTCTTTTTGTACACCGCAGAACAATATAATCATTTAAAGTTTATCTTGCTGTGTGCAATGTTACAAGCTATTTTAAAAAGTTATGGTTGCAGAGTCAAGCACTCAAGATACTTCAAGTTACTTGTGCAACCTTGTCACATCAGCTATATTCATTACAAGCATTAAATATATGATCACTGAATATTTTTCCATATGGATTTATGTGTTTCACTTGGTTCATGCAGTACTTCAGGGATAAATTGTAGCTGTGAATGGAAAACTGTGGTTTGTAGGATATTTCTAAGATACCTTTCCCCTTTTACTGAAAATGCTGAGAAATGCACCAACACTGGGGAGTCAGCTAGTAAAAAGGTGGCTTCATACTGTTAAAGGAGTTGAACATTTCACTAAAGAACTGAGCATATTTTCCCTGCATCTTCTACTGCACCTTCTATTGCGACACAGATCAGATCACTTCAACCAGATTTTCTCCTGATGGTAACTAACTGTGATCTTGATTTCAGTGAAGTCCCACTTGAGATTTTCTGAAAGCTGATCTGCAAAAATGCCGAACTCTAAGGACCTCAAGCAATGCACTATGGAAAAGGCGGTAAGAATAAAATTATATATTTAGAACAGTACTTGAGCAACCTGCACTTAAGAATGAATATGGGAACCTAATAAAGGGTGGGGAAACAATATATTGAATCACTACCCAGGAAGGAGTAATAATTCTCTGCACTGAATGAGATGGATGTCCATGGAAAAAGTGACACATGCCAGTTAAGTAAGATCATATAAAGCAACCTTATTTCAACATTTCCTAGCTTTAGAATGTTTTCACAGTACCGTTTTAAGGTCAATTCATACAAAAACAAACGAGTTAGAAAAAAATTCCAGTGACAGTTGTCACTTTCATGATTCATCAATACAGAGAAAACCCTCTAATGCTACAGCAGAATTTCCACCTCAATGCTAAGTAATTAACTGGTCATCCTTGCTGAAATTGCACAAAGTAGGTTTAGAAACAAATTTCACATACATTTTTTCCAAAGAAGGTAAAGGCAATGTCCAAAATTCGTGGGTTCAATTTCACAGTTTACAGAAGAGCAAGCTGAGGCAGACAGTAGATGCTTCTAGTCAAAAAAAGCTGAACGTTTTTGTCCATTCCTAATGCTGTTTCTTTCCAACCTGCTTCCTCACCACTACACTGGTCTTCTTCAAAGTTCCTAGCCAAATTAACAGCAGAGCTCAAGCCCATTCGACAGCACAAAATGATCCAGGTTAGGTACACAACATTTACCAACTGCGTAACCAAACTATGCTGACCTTTGAGGTCAGATCTTTAGCTGACTTCCATACATAACTCACCAGCTGCAAGGCCAGTGTGCATCTTCCTGCCAACACACATATGAAAAAAGAAAAATTTATCTCATCACTGAAGTAATTGTTTTTAAGTAATTCTAACATTTTTTTAAAACGTAAGTTGAATTCACATTAATGGGGACACGCTTGTGACATCCGTGACTTCTGTTTCACTGAGAGCACGCAATCTTCATTTTCACCTTAAGGAACTGGTAACAGAAAACAACCTGAGCTTGCATACAATCTAAACCCTCCCAAGATCTAAGTGCCCCATTCCTCGCCAAGCCTACTGGTCAATTTTGAGTTTCTGCATCAATACTTTGGGAAGCAGCTCACACCTTCATACCTGGGCAAAAGGTGCCAGCCATATGGTAAGAGCAATCCCACGTAAGACTGAAACTTCTAGCCTGCGGGGGCTCCTTAAGAATCTGGAGGACAAAAACAACAAACTTTGTCCTCGAGACATAATTACTGTGGCTGGTAAGGACCTCCATCTGTATCCCCTCAGTCACTACGGTTAAAAGGTCTTTTGTTAACATGCCGTCATATAAAGACTAAAAAACTGTAAAGCGTAGTCTCTCTTCATTATCCTAGAAACTGAAAGCAGAAAGCAAGCAGGCTCCTAAGAACATTACCCTACTGGCTGGTAAAATAAGGGAAGAGTAACTCGAGCTTTGGTTTTGCCAAACCCCTGGTGCCCCAAAAGGCAGTATATCTGAATTAACAATAGTAGAAAACATTAAGTCATTATGGGGACAAATTACATCCACCTGAAATAAATCTAGGATGCAATTACAAGCCTAAAATGGTGCTCTGCACCTCCCATATCCTGACCTTCCCAAAGGGTTTGTGGCAGACACAGCAAGACAGAAATATTTTCTATAAAAGCTCAAAGTCATATGCTGTAAACACAAGTTATAGCAAATTTAATAGTGACAAAATCAGTACAGATTAGGAATGTTCACCATTCTTAAACACCATATACATTATGAATATATATACTGTATATTTTCAATCATTTTCATTCTGACGAACCATATTAACACAATCATAGTATGTTTTATTAATTTATATGAAAAATACTTCACTAAGAAAGTAGACAAACTGCACAGAAATAGTACAAGTGTCATGTGCATAGCAATATAGCTTAAAGCATTCACATATGGCTTTGTTTAAATGAAACTGTTGGGGGGATGGCCCTATACGGACCCATGGTTACACAGTCGACATAATGTAAACTGCTTCACATCTTTGAGGCACTTGCTAATAATAGTGTTCAATCCCTGAAAAACAAAATCAAGAACTAATAAGTGAAAATAACAAAAATCCCAGGATAACAGTTGTGTGTATTTGAAAAGGTATTTTGAAAATTGGTTTTAGTAGTGCATGCACAAAACTGAAAAACTGGGGGGAGGGGTGTAATTTCTGTGCAAGAATTATACCAAGAAACTGAAAAGTATAAAAATATTTACATGTTTAGGGATTTAAAGTATATACAGAACAAAAGCCCTGAAGACTCATTCTATAGAATAAAAATATAGCACATAATAGCAGTAATAAAAATAATATATTTTTTATATGTATTTCTTGTATTTGCAGTTAGTTACAAGTTATTTAAACCACAAAGTTCTTTGATCGTTCTCAAATCTGATGGTAATAGGGAATACACTCTTTCTTTTAAAACACAAGGACTTTGCATCATTTTTCAACCTCAGGTACAATACTGACACACAAAACCGAATGACTTGTGTATCCTAATCTAACTGATGTTCTTTTTTTTAGACTTTAGGAATAATATGATTTACTTCACTGGTCATCATTTCATTAATGAATTCCAATCTCGAGTAGCCTCCATCAGATGCCTCTGTCCGTGACCTACCCAATTATCCTGATTGTCAAATATTCTACCACAAAACCAGCAGCTAAATTTAGCTTTCAAGGTATTATTAGAGGTAGTTTTCACAATCTGGTAATTGTTTTTGCTAGTCTTTTTCAATGTCAATTTTAAGACAAATCTTTCTTTTACAGGGTTAATGGGTTTTATTGTCCTGTATCTTTTTTGAGAAAAATCATCAGTAGTTACATCTGAAGGATTGCAGAAGTCTTGCTGCAGAAGAGCTTCAACAGTTCTTTTTGACAATAAAACCTTAAGAACATGTCCCTTAAATTTAGCAATAGTTTTCATTACATTTACAACTTCTGGAACATCTGCATCAGGATGATTAAGCACAACAACTGGCTGATTTCTCCGGGGGCATTTTACAAGCTGGTTAGAATTAAAAGGGAGCAATTTCAAAGTCCTCACAGTTTTTTTGGAAGCCCTTGATTTGTAAGGGCTACCTGATTCACTAACCATTTCAGCCTGATTCTTTTCCTTACACTTTCTGTGCAACATTGCTTTCTTTCTAGGAGGTTCTGGGCAACTAGCCTTCCTTTTACGTTTGAAATTCTTGTTTCTTTGCCCACCCACAGTTCCTGAACTTTTAGACCTAGCTTGTTTTAAAGTAGGTTTTACTTTTGCAGTTCTGTTTTGGATGCTCCATGTGGACTTCTGACAACCAGAGTTAATCCTCTTGTTAGCAGTTATTACTTGCGTACTCTCAACAGAACATTTTTGCAGCTGCATCCCTGCAGATTTAGCAGAATAAACAGGTTCTACAGGAGGAACAAAGCATGCTGGATTAGAGCTTGCCAAAGAGGCATTTGCTGGCATTAACCCACCTGGCAAGTTTAAGGCATCATTAAAACTAAGATTAGTTTGTTTCTGTGCTAGTGCAGGAGTAAGGAACTGCAAGTTATCCACTTGTAGTGAGGGCACTGAGTTGCGTACTGACTGAGTATTATCAGACAGTGTATCTGAAGCAGGAGTCTTAATTTTTAGCAAAAGTGGTTGTTGCATGGCTCTAGTTTTCTTTGGTTGACAATTTTGATGAGCATTATCCTGAAAAAAAATTGGTTTATGAACTCCAGGCTTGTTTGGTGTCATACATTTCCAAAAAACTTCCTGCTGTCGATCAGGCGAAAGTGCATAAGCATGTTGTTCCTGTTTAATTTCCTGCTGCTTCACTGACTCCAAAGAAGCAAAGACAGCATCCTGGTGCTCTGGTAACACCTTCACAGAAGCTGCTTTCACAGATGACTCCGATGAGTTTGTCATTACAAGAGGTGCTTTGAGTGGCATAGTATTCAACGAGTCATTTACTGTACCACATACTTCCTCATTACAGGAACTTCTTACATTTCTAAAACTGCCATTTTTCCCCTTCACTTCTGAAGCTGATATGGTTATTTTCCCGAATTCTCTGGATGCAATTCCCCCTGAAACTTGAAAACTATCATTAGCGGCATTTGCAATTGTTCCAACTGCCCCACTGAAAGTCAAAATCATTCCAGGTCCTTTATTTGACACCAAAGATGCAGGTACACCTTTACTAACATGCCCATCTGATGAACTGGTTGATGGAAGAGATTTTCCAGAAACCACCTGGTGTCTAGACTGGTTAGAAAGGTGGAAAGGAACAAAAAATCGTGATGGAAGGGACTGAACAAAAAGGGCTTTCTTCTGTTCCTGAAGAACAGGCAAAACTGGTGAAAAGCTGCTAGGATTTTGAGCTGCAGACAGTACTTTATCTTTTACTAACCGCTCTGTAAACTCATCTGTAGGAGTTTTTAGCAATGCACCAACACCCGGAGTTCTGGATAATTTGTCCACATCCTGTGAATCAAGTGATGTTTTGGGTGTCTGTCTTTCTCTCCCACAACATGTACCCTCATTTGTGCTACATCTCGTGTTCAACTCTCTCTTACATAAAGGGAAGTGCACATTAGGAGGAGACCTCTGAAAACCACACGCAGTTGCAGAGCTTTTTAAACGCACGCAGGTTGCATCCCTGGTCTCAGGACCAGAATGCAGCTTATCAGAATGAAGTTTGACACAGGTATTTGTCTTGCTGTGGAACTCTTGCTGAGAAGTTGTTTTTACTTTTAACACATCTTGCAGTAACTGGTTTATCTCAGGCGATAAATAATTAGCTGCCTGTTCACTTTGCAATGAGAAAACAGATGTGATTTTAGGCATTAAGAAAGAGTTAACACAATCGGAGGCATTTTCCGGGTATTTCTCAGCTACGTTCTGAAAGCCTTGCTCTATGTTAGTGTCCAAATACTGTTGGCCATTACGCTTGTCCTCTGAAAAACACTCGCTGTCAACACCACATTCAGCTTGGCTTTTAAAAGACACAGAGCTATTCTTAGTGTTTATGTGTTCATAAGTTTTATTAATATTTGATTGGGCTGACACAACTTTCTCTGCTTTTAAACCATTCATCAATTCTGAATGTGAAGACGCAGGTTCATTTCTACTGTTTTGAAAAGAACCTCTTTTGCTAAATTCTTTGTATCTGTCATCTGTTGACATCCAAATGCTACATGGATTATCCAGAGAGTCCATTTTGGAATAGTTGTGAAAAGACAACAACCCTTCATTAGATGAATCCACTGAGGTTGAACAACAGAGATTATTAGTTCCTTTACTATTATTCAGGCCACCATTTTGCATTTTCAGTTCAGGAAAGAAGGGAATTTTCACAGGGTCATAATGATGGGTATTTGTAATAGCGGGTGGCAATACCTGAGGATGACTTGAAGGACGAAAGCTTGCCCATGAGATACTAGTTTGAGTTCCAACTTTCGTTACCTCCTCATGTGGAGGTACAGTTGAGTCCAGCTTCATTGACAAGTAATTTGGACCTTTTCCTACAGCTATATTAGAAGGTGCTACAGTTTCAGAAACACTCCTACCATACAATATGGAGTGATTTTGTTTTTCCACTTTTGTTTTTCCTGAATGAGGAGCAGGACAAGAAAATGGACGGGAGGTTAATGGATGAACACAATTGCTCTTTAAGGTTGACGGATCAGCTACATGTGGTGTAGCACCTGAAGACAAGCCACAGGGACCAGCAGTCTGTAGCAAAGAAGTTGCAGAACCATCTTTAACAGGATCAACTTTCTGACCCAACAAATATTCACTTTGCTTACTTGTAGGTAGTAATTTTATAACAATATGTTGTTTTCCATCTACCATTTTAAAGCCCATAAATTTAGCACTGTAATTTGCTGGAACAGATATTTTATTATTTTTAACCATCAATACTGTTGGCCCATGAACAGCATTTTTCAATAATCCCAGGCCGTAACTTGTTCCATCATCTGCCTTATTGTACTGTGCAGCACCCATGAAATTACGCTTTTCTGTGTATTTAATTTGATCTTTCTCTTCATTCATTTCCACGTCTCTCATACACTGGTTCAGCTCCTCAGCATTTGTCTGAACTTTATTCACACTTCTTAGCACTTGTGTATTTTCTTCTCCGGCACTGTCACTTCCACTGCTTATCTTCTTCCATCTCCAGAGTGTTTTTTTTGATGCTCCCATTTTATACCTTCTTAACACAAGCTTCAGTCCTGCTGGAGTCTTTACTATTCTTTTTTCATATTTATCTTTTTCCAGTTTTTCCTTTGCAATTAAGTGGTCTCTGTGTAAAGCTATGATGTGTTTTAAAAGATAATCTTTCCGTGACGTGCTGTAACTGCAATAAGGACAACCAAAAGAGAACATACTGGTATGAACAAGAAGATGATTTTGGAGCTCCTCTTCTGTCAAGTTTTCTTGATGGCATTTTCCACATTTATAGGGAATCTCTTTATGTTTGTGAATGTGCTGAACAAACGTACCCACATCACGTGTAGAAAACCCACATTTTTCACACCGGAAGTGTCCATTTACACAATGCTTTGATATGAAGTGTTTTGTCAAAGCCAACAAAGTGTATACCTGTTCATCATTACAGAGCTCACATTTTACTAAAGTGCTACGATGGATGCGTCTGTGTTGTTTAAATGACTGAAAGTCATTAGCTGAGAAGCTGCACATCTCACAAGGATACAAAGGCAACTCACCATAGTGTAACAGCTGAAAATGTTTTTGTAGGTCATTTGGGCTGTATCTGATGTTATCCTTGCACTTTGTACAAGTGAAATTCAGTATCTTTGCTGCAGTTTTCAACCCTTCTTCAAACTGCACTTCTGGTTTAACTTGCAAATGGCTTCCCTCTGAACTGAGATTGCTTTCGCTTATTTTCACTAGACTTAAGGACTTCCTTGCAGTTCGATGCTTACACTGGAAGAGTTTTCTAAACCGATCAACTTCATGTTTCATTAATACTTCATTTGGAATGTTCACCTTGGGCAATTCAATTTTCACATTTTTTAGTTCGTAATTGAGATTGACATCTAAAATTGCTGGTTGAATTGTCATACTTAAAGGATCACTCACCAGTTCTTTTTTCAAAGTAATGTCTGTAGAAAAAGTCTTCATAGCATTGTGTTTTAAGAAACTGATTTGCTTTTTGTCACAAAAAAAGTGCTCCTGTTCAGATGACATGATTTTGGGCTTTACTTTTCTTTACATGAATTCTTGAGACTTAGTCTTACTTCTGGCAGCAAATGAGACAACTGCACCGAGTTATTCTTGAAGCTCTGCAACTTCCCCTTGTCATTCTCCTGAAATTAAAAAGAAAAAGAAAGCAAATAATTACTTTTAAAACTAATGCAATTAGAACACCTATTAAAATTCACTAACAAATATATGCCAATCTTTGAAGTTGTTGATTTCTATAGTATTACTTGAGGGGTGAAAAAAAAGGATGAGGCAAAAAAAGCATGATTACATTGTAACCTTTATTTGTTTGTGTTGGGGACTTTGGTTTGTTGTTTGCGGTTTTTTCAAAAAAAAATTATATAAAACTTGAAAAATATGTTTTAAAGAACAATATCTACTGAAAGATATATGTCATCCAATTTTGGGTTTCTCCCACCCTGTAAGCATAAAGAAATCCAAAGATTTACTTTTTTTAAATGAAGCCTGGGTTCATTAGTCATTTGGGATTTCAAGCAAATAAAAACACTCCTTTGTGAGATGAGTCACTAAATGAACCTAACTGAAGTACTACAAACAAGTCAAAATCTACAGAATTTGATATTTTTATTACTCAAGTGTGATATTCCATTAGTAACTACTGTGCTTAAAAAGAAAGGAAAGTAAAATCAAAATCTGACAAAAGATCTACTTCACTAATGGAGACATGACCTTTACCAACACCAAAAACCAATCACAATGACCCACAATGAATTTTTCACATGCCCAACTTCAGTACCACACGAGTCTGCAGCAGATAAAGTTCTCAGGTTTCTCATTTCATGTTCCTGGGTACATGTTAATATTTTCAGTGCATGACTGACAGCAGTACCCCTCTATGGATTAAAAGGCTCAAACAGTTATGGTCAGCATCACTGTCTCGCTACAGACTTCACGTCAGTGTTTCCATAACAAGCTGCATCAACAATTTAGCTCAAGTCTATGCTTGAATAACACTCCAGCACAGAATGTCCACACAGAATCAGCAGAATTGGAACAGCAGCAAAATTAACTTAAATTCTGAAAAGCAACACTGGAAAGGAAGAACTGTTTCTTCACTAGTCTAACACTTTTTACTAAAAACTTCTTCCACAGTACAAGTCACTTTCTTCTTTCCTAACAAAAGTTACTAAATTGTTAGCTGAAATCTGATTAGCGATTCTCTCTCCCCTACTCTCGTGCTCGCTCTGAAGCAACACAGACTTGGAACTCATTAGATCATCTCATTTATTCACATGCAAACTGAAAGAATGATCACATCTTCTCCCTCACTGAGATTAAGTGCAAGGGCTGCTTCTAGATCTCCAAGCCATCCTAAGCATTAGCCCTAAGGTTTTTCAAATATTTTCCCACAGTCCTGGGAGAAGGAAGGATCTAGCATCAGACATGCAAATATCTGACAAAGAAAATGGAGACTGAAGAATTTCCAAGTCCATGTTCTTGTATCATGGAGCAAGAAAAGCAAAACACTTTTTTTTTAAGCACATGCTTTAATGCATTCCTTTGGAGAAGATACTAGCACTTCTGCACAATCCTTGAAAATAATAAACACAACAGACGTCAACACTATACACAGACTCTCATATCAAGCAAATTCACTGTGTTCTCTAGATATGTGACCTGCAAGACTTCAACTGTACATCTGACATCCAAAAAAAAAACCACAACCAAAACCCACCCCAAAACAACAAACCACAGAAACATACACTCCCTCCTCAGAATCTCTCCAAATGGAAACACTTTGGGTACAGGATTTTTATTTTTCTTTTAACTCAATGACACATTCCCCATCTTCCACACAGAAGATTAATACGTGGGAGATTACCCTACTTTGAGCCTTGAGAAGAGAACAACTCCGGTGCATTTACATTCCATTTCCACCAAAAGAGTGTTGCATTAAAATGAATTCTCCTGCCAATGGTATATCACTCATTTGACTAGAAGCAAGCTGAACTTCCACATAAAGAGTAAGTAACTAAAAATTATTTGGATTTGTTTGCTTGAACAACTTTTTCAATACTCAGGTGCAACACAAAGATTACAGGCTGCATGATGCAATACATCATCCTGATGGTAGCTGCCCATGCTTCAGATTAAAAGGTTATACTGCCAGACACTGAAACCTGAAGTATGTTTACAATTAAAACTATAGAAATCAGAAGTGGATAAAGTCCTGCAGGGAACAAGGCTCAGGCTTTCAATACCAAGCCAACGTGGTCCTCAACTGGGCAACATTTACATTAGGAAAAGAGTCCCAATCTAAGATCTCCTTGAATTAATTAACCTCATAACTTAAAACTTAAATGTATTATTTTTGGGTAGCATGCAACTATCAACAAGCTCCTGCAGCATGACAAATAAAAATATTTACTTGAAAAGACCATTTTAAAAAGGGGTTTTTTTTATGCCAGGAATCTTTAAACATACATTTTCAACGAAGTCTGACTTACATGTTGAGAAAATACTTGACTTCAATTCTTCAACAGCTGGAGTTTTTTTCCACACATACAGAAGAGGTAAGTATGCAAGACTCAGAAAAGGCCACAGTCAGAAGAAATACTAAAAAAAGTTCTGGAAACAAAAGGAAAGGTATTATAAATGGTGTAAATACAAGCATAACTGAAATAATAAGCTGAAAAGCAGAAATTCCTCACAAATTTACATTATGTGGATTTTTAATACATTGAAGACAAAAATATTTTTCTCCCAAACTCTTCTCCCAAAGAACATCACCAAATGCAACACCAATACTGTACACATATACAATATAACAATGCCTATTTTACCTTAGCTTTGCCACTGCATCTTAGGCATTCACAGCTGGGAAGCACAAAAACATGATAACTTAAAAAACAGAATAGAAAAAGGGACTGGTACCTCTGTCCATCAAATTTTAACTTGAAGTCAAAAGACACTTATCTTTTCTCAAGCAAAAATTTTAATGGAAAAGACCTAATTATAAATTTCTATAGAGTGCAAAAGCCTGGGAAAGAGGCAGAATATTATATTCACGGTATCTCAAACAAGTAAGTAGATTTAAATGCAGAATGAGTACAAACATTGAAAATACGTAAGCATGTGGCACTCACTCAAAAAATCCCCAAAGTAGTAAAAACAAGCGTTAGGTAACCACTTGAGGCTCTCAGCTGTAATTTTTTTCCCCAAAAAATGTTGCAGTATGTCCATATTTTGTTTAAAGAAAGTACAGAGAGAGTCTTAGCCAAGGTCTTTGATCTAGTTACAAATTACAACTAGGAGTTAAGACACTGCTAAATTAAGTAACTTTTACAGTTTTCCCATTTCGAACTACATTCAAAACAAGTATCCTAGCAGGCAGTATCTTCAAGATTTCTGAAAAAAAATTAGACTTATTTGAATTTTATTATATGAACAAATAAAATTATACTAAAGTATATCCCATGTCCAGTCCCATTCTATGTGCCTGCAAATTTAGAGTGGTGCCTTAATTTCTCCCAAGACCGGGACACATGCAGGAACTTACAAAACTAGATCCTAAGAAACCCATTGAGCTGGAGCAGTCAGATACAACCTGACCAGCACAACGGTACTTTAGTTAAAAAAAAATAAATTTAAAAAAAATAATTTAAAAAAAATAAAATATCACCGAAGCACTCTCAGAGCTCACACACAGACTGCCCGTGCCACAGGACGAACCTGCCATTTACAAACACCGCAGCT
>WBMY01006674.1:42839-56178 GCA_013397315.1 Donacobius atricapilla
CGCCGCCTCCCGCGGAGTTACCTCGGGTACCGCCACCGCCGGCGAGGCGCCGCCGGCCGCCATCACAGTTTCCATCCGGGGACTGCCGGTGCGAGCCCGGCCGAGGGGCGGCCGCGGCGGAGGGATACGCGTTCACCTGAGGGACGGCGGACGGCGGCCGACGAGGCCCAAGGGGCAGGGGCGGGGGCGGCCCGGCAGGNGGCAGGACAGGTCCGGCCGCTTCGTGCTCCTCAGCCTCCTCCCGGCCCTCCCTCTCCGCCGTGGGCACACGGCACGGCCCCGGGCAGGACAGGTCCGGCCGCTTCGTGCTCCTCAGCCTCCTCCCGGCCCTCCCTCTCCGCCGTGGGCACACGGCACGGCCCCGGGCAGGGCAAGGCAGGGCCCGGCCGCTCGCCCGTCGTTACCTTCAGTGGCTGTGCGCTTTCCATAGCCAAGGGCGTGTTTGGGCCGATGGCCGCCAATGGCGGCGGCCAGGAGTGCTGCTGCCCCTCACAAAACACTCATCGGAAGCAAAAGCCTGGCCCGGGATGTCTGCGCTTCAGACCAGCATAGACACACCAGTAGACCCAATATATAAAAGGGTGTCTGTAGCAGATGTCAGCAGTTAAAGCATCCGGGACAGTATAAGTAAATTAGATCAGCTAATTTGTCCTAACATGCTCAACACAAAAATCAAAGCTGATAACGACTACAAAGTTTCTTGTTAGGGACGCAGTATCATGTCTGCTTAGGAGTGGCATCAACAGCGCTTGCTGGTAGGAGCAGGCTCTTCATGTTTGGGCCAAGTTTTAATGCAAATGGCAGACCAGCCAGAGTAAGGTCACCAGAGTGTGAAGGTATGTGAAGTAGGAAATTGAGCTGCACCCTGGCCAGAAAAGGGTGAATGCCCATGACAGACTGTAAAGATCAATTGTGAATGAAGAGGTCGTTGAAAAGGAAATCCCTTCACTTAGGAAACAGTGATCAAAAACCAAAAGCAGAGAGGAGAAAGCTTGAGCTTTTTCCTTCGGGGAATCTATCTAATGAACAATTTAGCCAAGCAATTCAGCTAATTTTTTCTCCACAAATCTTGTGGCTGATTACTAATTGCAACAAAGTTTAATAAGTGCAATATTTACTCATGATTAAATATGAGAACAAGGAGGCGTGTTGACGTCTTAAGAGTGTGTGTGTATACTGTTAGGAATGAATTCCTAAATTTCCCAAGTTAGCCAAATCAGCTACTAATGGTTGATGTTAAGTGTTAATGGTTGATGTTGACCATTCTATTGTTAAAACTAAGTTTCTAAGTTGTTGTAAATGACCCTGTTCTGGTTGATGTATTACTTCATTGTTTTTGTCCCCAGTTACCAAAACCCCCAGTTTTACTGATCCCCTTACCTCCCCCATTCCATCGGGTAATGCCCCCCTGCTCCCCAAATGGCGCCCGCAGCTACAGAGGAGATAACAACCGGCTGTATGCAAACTAGGAGCGCCTGGCTCAATTTGAGGAGAAATACCCCTAAAACGATGAGCCCAAACAACATCTGAAGAACTGAAACTACTGAGCAGAAGGCAGAGCCGTCCTCTCGTCACAATTTTGAGACACGGAGGTTGTCACCCTAACCTAGTAGGACTGGACCAGAGTGACATGCCTGGAGTCGGTTAAGATTTTCTTGCGGACTCTCCACGTGTAAGGAAACCCCGGCTCTGCCCCAGGGCTAAGCTGCGCTCCTCCTCCTCCTCGCGTCGCCCAAGGGGGCAGCAGCAGGGGCTGTGTGCGCGACCCCTCGGGCCCCCACCCCAGAGCTGATTCCAATAAACGCCACAGAAAAGGAGCTGGTCTCCTGGCCTACTCATTTCACTAAGGATACATTAAACATGAACCTGTATTTAATTTCTTGTTCCAGTTGACATCACTTATTTCCCTTGTGTCCTAGACTGTGAAAGAAAATTAACAGAAGCCATTTTGGGGCGGGTTCCTAAAAAATATCTTCAAGAAAGAATTATGTAATTGATGGTTCTACGCCCAAATCAATCAATCTGTGCCAAAAGCAAGCAGAGAAAAGTATTCTTCTGGTTTCTAATTCATTATGTTTATGGATTTTACATATCCATAATGTTTTAGAGGATCTGAAAACTTAACTACAACTGGAGAAAAAGAAAGAAAAACAGCATACTTCTGACTGAAACCCTAAAGTCAGAAAAGATAACAGAAAAGAATAATCCATGAAAATCATTAGTCTAATGAGCACCTACAGTATCAATTTGGTGTTAGAGTGCCAGGATTCCTAAAGTAAAATTAAAAATATACATCATATTGTCTGTCAACTATTAATCCAAATGAATTTACATATAAGATGGGAAAAAATATTTTATCTGTATTTTATTACTTTGTAATTCAAATTTACAACCCATATGGATGCCAAGCAGAAGGAAAAAAAAAAGTGTGGAATAACACCAAGAGGAGACAAGAAAAAAAGAAGAAAGGCTAATGCCTACTTTATCATATCCATTGAGATTCTTCATTACTCAAGGAATCAAAAAAGATTACATTAAAACACCATTTAATAAAATTCTACTGGGATTAGGATCTGTGTAGTAATATATGGGGAAAAAATAGTGGCGATCCAATGAAAAACTACAGCAATGGGCAACCCAACCAAAAATGTTGACATTATATAGTAGCTTCTCCCAAAATTCATGAAAGAATCCATTAGTCATACGTGCAAAACTGCTCCCAAAAGTTTCTCAGTAATAACAATTGTCTACAACCTTCCCATGTGCAGGAATACCAGGAACCCCTTATAAACCATGACATGAGGTTGTCTTAGTACTGAAGAGAGGACAAAAGACGACAAAGAAATGCCTTTTTACCAAGATCAGAGCAGAAACTAAACTGAAAACCATCAAGGAAATCCAGGGAGGACTAAAGTCTTCCCAAGGGGTCCAGAAATTATCCTGATGCTGGCAGTTCAACCTCATGTGGCATGAACTGTGGCATGAGATCCACGTAATATTCTAGTCCTTCGCTCTTTTTTAGAAGCTAAATTGAATCTGGTCCACTTTTCTTTAGGACATCCTGTGAAAATTATGTTCAGCAGCAAGACAGTCTGTGTTCTGTAAAACACAGTATCCCATAACAGTTTTTACTTTTCACCAAAAAAAAAAAATTGCTCTGACATCTGCAGTCAGTTTTGTGTTTGGTGGGTTTTGGGTTTGTTGGTTTTTGTTGGTTTTTGTTGGGTGGGTTTTTTTGGTGGTTTTTGTTGGTTTTTTTTTTTGCTGAGCATTGGCTATTGTGTCCAAAAAATATGTAAGCTGTGTAGTATTTTGGAAGCCTTAAATATATTTGTACTATCCCAGTGTGCATTACATCACATTACTCTGTGCATCTGAACTAGAAACAATGGCAGGACTTCCCACTATGTCTCATTAGCATTGGTCTGATATAAATTGGTAGAGCAATTAATGCAAATAAGTAGCCTTTATAAGGTGATTTTTATTATTGTTGCTATTAGTTCTATATTTGTGATGTTTTAGAATTGAAAATTTAAGGTTTCCTCTAGTATATGGGCAGTACTATCCCTGATTTTCTTTAGAAATTCACTTTATTTATGGTAACAGGATTGTTTGGAGCAATGTATTTCATAACCTGCTGGACTATCAGAAATCATTTCTATCAGAAATTATTTCACACCAAATAACTAGGACTGGTGGATGTATTTCCTCAGAAACACTGAGGGGAAAAGAATTATGTTTTCAAAAGTATATGCTAAGGCAAACACCGACCATGAATAACCAAATGATTCTATGAACTAATTTTCTAAGGAAAACCACTTCTTTTTAAAGTGAAGTTGCTCATGCATTTGCCTGAAATCGCTGAATTTGGTCACAAATGGGAAAGAGCTCCTTCCTTAGTTAGAAATAATAGTGTTGCTGCTAGTGTGTTCCATATTTGAGTTACAAAAAAGTGGAAATAGCTGGCTTAAGGTGAAAACATTTTTCCAGTTATATTTTCACTTTTGAGATTATTCAGTGTTGTTATAGCTAAATTTCAAAAAGTTTTTTGATCTGTGGCAATTATCTTGGTTCTCTCACATTTTTTCTTCAATCTAATATGAATTTAAACTAATAAAGTTTACAAAATCTATACAATTAATCAAATATTCATGTATTCTATGCTTTTTTTTTTTAGTGTTTCTACGACTGCTCTGTAAGGACATAGCAGTTAATAGTAAATAGCTCTTTCATTCAACTCATAAATCCTGTAAAAAATTGGTGTCCCATGTGCCACCTTCTAGTCTTTCACTTAAAACATCACTTTTGAGTAAAAAATAACATCTCAAACATAATCATGCAGCTACCTCATTCTATATTGCACTAAAACTCCTAGCTGTGGTCATACTGGCTTTGCTACTGTTCATTTTGTTCCATAATCTTTTCTACTGACAATTCTGAAACAATTTGACAGTCTTTCACACATATTTTATGAAGAAGAGCTGCAGAAACCTTCACAAGTCTGTTCTTACAGATGCAAACTCATTTTGGTTTTTCTCCAGTGGTTTGAAATTCTGAGTGCTTATTTACTGGTTGTACAGGTTTTCTGGAATAGTTCCTGTTTCTGCTAGTTTTCTTATGATGTGGACTAAATCATTCCACAATTATAGCAGATAAAATTTTTGATCACTTTGTGGCTTTTAGTGACAGTAAATAAAACTTAATCTCATGTATTTTTCTATGTCAGCATTTAATAAAGATATTAAATAAATATATACTTTATAAAATATAATTAATTGATATTTCTTTCCTGGTTTGTATGTAATGAGATTATAAACCATATTCTTATGTACTGCTTGGCAGCTAGAGCTGCAACTCAGTGTTGCCAGAACAGCTGCAATGATTATCCCTTTCTCCAGAAGACAGCAAGTTCTGAATATGTCCTGTTTTCATGGTACAACTGGGTGGGCAAAATTACAGGTAGCAGAGGCTGGAAATTCATGGAGGAAGGAACCTGCGGCTAAACATATTCAGATGTAGGGAAATAATGTTTAGCAATTGACAGGTCTTACTTAGGCTTGGCAGACTACCCAGCAGGACGGTCTTTGAATGAAAAGCAAGAAAGAATTAAGATTCTATTTCCTTTGAAGAATATCCGTTTCACAGGAGTTAAAAAATATCTGTTGTGATCATAACAATAAGTCTGGGTCAAGTAATCTTTCTGCTAGGTGGTTGTTTCAAATTCCTGTAAATAACTATAAATAGAAAGTGTAATCTTACAGGTAAACAGCACAGTACAAATGGAGGGTTCAAAGAAAATACATCCATTCTTTTCTGTTCCGTGCCACTTCACTCATGAAAGGTGCTAACTTGACTTTCTGTATTAAACATTTTACTGGTGAATTCTTACTTAAAAGCCTTTTGATGGGGCCTTTGAGTTCATTCTTCAAGTCTAGTATTTTATACTGATCTGCTTACAAAAATCTCCAAACTGTGCTTGACACTTAAGTAAATAACACATTGGCTAGGCAGAGCTCACTTCTTTCACAATGTACAGTGTACTTCAAACAATGCTCATATGAATAAGCTGTCGGGCTGTAAGAGAAGCTCCATATTTCTAAGATGAAACATCAGAACACAGTGAAAATAAGGAAATTGCCTTTTAAAGCCCTTCCTAACATGCTACATTATTGGTTTTGACAATTAAGTATTTAGCCACGTATTGTTGCCTATATGTCACTGTCGGTGACATATATCACTGTAATTTTGACTCTGTATTTCTTATGATAAATAGCCTACTTTTGTTTAGGGCAAAACAGTAGGAAAACATAATGTTAAGGCTTCCTTTTCTAGATATATTATCTAATAACAGCCCTAATGATAACAACTAAAGGTGTCATTATTAATACCAGAACATCTATGAACTCTTTTCATGTCTTCACCTGCACATCTAAAGCAATATTGCAACAATGAAGGAAGTCAACAATTTCGTTTTCTTGGTGGATTTCACGGCACAAATCATTCTTGGAACTATCTGAACCATAATTGTTAAAACTTCAGGAATAATAGTTTGAACGAAAACAACTACAGCATTCAATCTAACAGGAATTTGAATTAATTTATCTTTCTACAGGAAGAAGGGTGAAATAGAACCATGCCAAAATGTGACGACAGTAAGTTTCTCAAGCCAGCTTGGAAAATAGCATAATTTGCCATCATCTTCTACAGCTCTGTTGGAATCTGCTTTTGGCCAAATGATGCTCTGCTAAATAGACCTTATACATCAGTTCCCCCTGTTGATTATTTTCATACAGCCACCAGATGGACACATCCAGTTCAGAGGCCCTGTTATAATGAATATCATCATATATCTTTATAGATATATACTCCTGTTCTCAGCATACAAAGGCTCTGTTGTACAAGTGAGAAAACATGCTTAGGAACTTATTCAGTCTTCTTTGGAAACCTGTGGAGAAAGCATCTCTCTGCCTTTCACAATATGTGAAATGGGTAAGAGACTTTTTTATTGTTATAATTTGCGAATGGGGAAGTGCTGCCAAACAGCAAAAGGAAGAAGCACTCTTAGAAATGTGTAAACAAAATTTTTTTTTAAAGTTTATCACTGTATTTATGGTTCTACCACATGTAAATAAATTACTGATAATCTGCTGAAAGATGTGGTTCACCTTCATGAGTAGCTTGAACTAGAATTTCTACGGATCTTATTTCTTGATTAGACTATCACTGTCTAATCACTGTCACTGTATCTGGAAAATGCTTTAAACTCATGAAAACTAAAGTTTGCATGGTTAAGTGAAGATCCCATTTGGCTCATTATAATTTTAGTCTCAATGTTTGCAAGTGTCTTCAGCATCATGAGCAGTCCATTCTGAAACAAGTTCAGGCAAGCTAATTTAAGGCAGAAACTGGAGCTGGAAAAGAAAGAGGCAAGATCTAGGAATCAAGACTGAAAAGATTAGGATCTAGCATTCAGTAGGAGGAACTAAGACAAGATCTAGAAAGCAGGAAATTGGATCAGGATTCTAGACAGGAAGTAACACCCAGAGTAGGATTCTAGAGCACAATTACAACTAAAAGGTATTAAGCTTCCCAGTATATCTGGTGCTATTTCACGTACACCAAGAGAAGCTACACCAGGCTCTCAGAGGTGAGGCCATTACCCTTTGGAAAACTAGTTATGGCCAGATGACTAATAAAGAGATGCCTGAGGTGACGCTGGGAGATATCTTGACTTGACAATTTTCAGTGGCAGCTGAGCAAGCAGGATGTCTTGAGTGACACGAGCATCTTCCTCATTGTCAGATAGTCACGACTCCAACACTTTTTTTTGGCAGTCAAGTAACATGTGAGCAGTGAGCTGGACCATGATTGCCCAGATGAGACAGGAGTGATCGGCAAAACAAGGAAAGTTTGAATCAAAGCAAACTGCAATAATGTTAATGCACATAAATGCTAAGAAAATGAGATTAACCTCAAGCCTTTCTCAAAATGGGGAAGATTTTACTCTTGGCAGCAAAAAAACCAGAAACCACACACGATTGCACATACTGTCCTGATGCAACATTGCAAAATACATCCTGGATACTGGGCTGGTGTTCTTTTGCAAGGCGGGTACTCATTTCTCTTTTGGAAGGTACAGATAAACGGAAATATATAAACCAACAAGTTGTTCTATGCCACAACATAAGACATGTCATTATATATTTTATAACACTATCACTTCTATCCATTTTTGCATTTCTAATAGTTATGAGTATCTGTCAGTAGAGTCTCCTCATGAGTTTTTTACCATCCACATGCACACATCCACACCGGCACACTTCAGGTCAGGCTGTTCACCCTCTCTGCTTCAGTGTATCCATCAGTTGGAGTGAAGGTGTACACTCCTAAAGAATTAGTTATTATAAGATTAATTTGTTTTTCTCAACAGACCAATGGCTTTGTACATTCTTTGATATCAGTTAGGAAGTTCTTGAGTTTCAAGAACTAGGTGACATTTCTCACACAGTGTATTTTTCTCATGAGTATTGACAAGACTTTCTACAGTTTAACTGGAGATACACACATACACTTCACACCAAATTAAAATGGGAGAGGTAAACAACATTCAGGCATGAATGTTTGCTTCCTGTTGAACTCTGTGGAAACTGCAGAAGTATCTCCATAGAACAGGACTTCTTGATCCTCTGCTGCTTGAACAATAACTTCCATTCCAGTCACTGCTGATAAACCTCTCCTAATAAAATACATACCAACTTTGAATATAATGCGAAACTAAATTCCTTTCTTTTCCTCACATACCTTTGTACTTTTTTGTACCTTTGTTATATCACCACATGTTGAATTTTATCTGGATCTTCTAGAAATTGCTTTGAAAACATCTCATCATGGTATCAAGTTAGACATTGGCAGAAATCTTTCCCAGTTCATCCAATTTTGGTCTGTTTCATTGGTTCCCTACAAGGTTTCAATTTGACTTTAAATTATTATTCTTAGACTAAAATCTAGCAAAACTAAAATGCTGGTTTAATATAGTTTTCAATTCTTAAATTTTGTGTCATCTTGCATCTTAGGCTAGCAGATCCTCTGCTGCACTCCAGGTCTGACAAAGGCAGCAGCACAAGAGAATTTCCCTGCATAGCCCCACAAATATGTAATTGCATTTGATCATATGTAATTGTCCTGCAAATAAGTCCCACTTCCATATTCATTCATCTTTAGCACTTTTGCTGAGATTACTAATATCAAGTAGTAACTTTTGAAGAGTGGAGATGGAGACTGAACTCCCTTGATGTAAGAGTCCAGGCCATATAGTACTGGACCAAATTTGAAGTAGGAACCTACCATGGATAATCCTTAATATGCCATCCTCAACCCCTTGATAAGCTGCATATTCTCTTTCTACCTATTTCAGAAGGTGTATTGGAGACTGCAGGTGTCAGGTTGCCTTTTAATTGTGCTCTGTGGCTTTGGATTTCACCGCCTAATGGCAGGAGATCAGTTACACTGTCATGATGTAGTTTAGCAACGGGGTAAATAAAGCCATTTTTGTTTTTCTGGCTCCTTAATCCCTTTTTTGGCTATTATTTTAGTTCCATGCCCTACAAGTTCTCCAGACTTGTACATCGTACCC
The DNA here is from genome assembly GCA_013397315.1 of Donacobius atricapilla. Classification (NCBI taxonomy): domain Eukaryota; kingdom Metazoa; phylum Chordata; class Aves; order Passeriformes; family Mimidae; genus Donacobius; species Donacobius atricapilla. The sequence goes on from WBMY01006674.1 coordinate 51,973, forward strand.
ATTCCTAGTTACAGAACCGGCAGACTGCTGCTGTGAACATGTTCATTGGTTTGTAATGAAGTGTCTTTGTGTTGGAGAAACTAAGCCTTTAATTAAAACCAGCTGGCACTATAAACTGTCTCATGCTCCATAATACTGACCATGGGATTCAGTTAGAGAAAATCAGGGAATTTCTTCATCCTGCCTAAAACTCTGGTTACTGATCTTCCTCTTAGCGTAATCCATCCCACACAAGAGATGAAAAAAACACCCGCATTGTGACAGTTTTGTATTCAAAATGCTGCAGTATTTGCATCTCAGAGAGTTTTACAAAAGGACAAATAAACCTTGTGACAGCCACCTTGTTACTGTTTCTGCATTTCCAGTCAGCCATTTTCCTCGAGTTACAATAAAGATAAATAAATGCAGAGTCCACAAATTTGCAAGTCAGCAAACACCGTGCTCTCCATAGTGTACATGCTGATAGTCAATAAGGAAAAGTGGACGGATGTGCACACTTTTGAAACATAAGAGATCAAGAAGAAAAGTACGACACAGCCATTACAATAATACCTCCCAGAAGAAAAATCCAGCCCTAACTGTTTTCCATTTCAGTTATGAGTTAGCTTTGCTAATGCTATTTCATTATTTTCCTTCTCATGAACTCTATTCCCCCAAATTAAGTGAGTTTGCCCAAAACGTTTTGTTGGTAGAACTACAAAGATGAACCTGTTCAGTATTTGCAGAAAGAGACTATAGTGATTAATTAGGCAAAAGATTAGGAGCAAGGCCAATCTGGCTCCTAATCCCAGTTGAGCCATTTACGTACGGTGTAACCTTGGGGAAGTTACTTGACCTTCATGTTTCTCAGCAAACTCTGCTGAAAACTGAATACCAGCTGGACCTCAGAGAATACCAGACATGTCTGCTGAACTCCTCCCAATTAGCACTGTTAGAATAATGGTGAGAAGGCTTGCATTATTATTGTGGAGTACTATGCACATAAATACAGCCAAGGATTAATGACCTTCTTTCCCTTTCCTGGCAGGGATAAACTAATATTAAAAGATGGCCTATGAACTACATATCCTGGCCAATTGTTGGCTGTATCATACATTAAAATAATGATGATCATAAGGCAATTAGGCTTTAAAAGAATTCCAATTCTTCCCTTCAAACCAGCATTCTCCTCCATTTCCAGAAAGGACATTTATCAGATTAACTGATTAGAAAGATTAGATTTATAGGTCCAGACTCAGCTGCATCCATGATGAACTATGTGCAGTTCTTTAATATGAGATCAGTTCTACGCAGCTGGAAAAGACAAGTCCAAGTTCATAATCCCTTAGTATTTGACATATTGTTTAACTTTGTAAAATGAAGGTTAAATGAAAATAGAGATTATGTGAATTCTTTGGTGAAGTACCATTTTGGCCACATTTACCCCAAACACACCTGCCAATGATCCTATGCCAGTGACTTTATATCATCAAGGAAATTCCTCTCTCCAGGTGCATCCCAAAGTCCTTTCATGCAACTAGGTTATTTTCCTGAAGTGAGTCTAAATTTTCTTCTGTCAATCTTTGTTCAATTATTAAATTTAGGAAAAAAGAAAAGAAATGAAATGAACAACAACAAAAAAAAAAAAAAGGAAAGAGCAAAAATAAAGGGAATGGTGAAGAAAGGCTCCATCACTTCGGCAATAAAATGATAAGAGTCCCACATAATCCTCAGGGGGTCAATATGGGGTCCAGTATTGTGTAATCTCCTCATTAACGGCTTTGATGATGGGGCAGAGTGCCCCAAACCCTCAGCAAGTTTGCCAGCTATACTTGGGAAGAGTGGTTAATACACCAGTTGGTTGTGCTGCCATTCAGAGACACCTGGACAGGCTAGAGAAATGGTAGACAGGATTCTCAAGGATTGCAGCATAACAAAGTCATTGGACTAGATGATCTCCAGGGCTCCCTTCCAACCTCACCAATTCAGCGATTTTGTGAGACTGAACGAAGCCAAAAAAAAAAAAAACAAAAAAAAAAACCCACCAAAAAAAAACCCACCAAGGATAATCTGTTGCCTTCCTGATAGTAGTCCTGCAAGGACTTACAAACCCTAAGTTTATGCAATATCTGTTTTTACATATGCTCAGTGGGAGTTTAGTAGAGATTAAGAACTAAAATTTAAAGGATAGTTATTCCTGGGCAGAATTAAACTTCTCTGCAGCTACAGATGAAAATAGTTGAGCATACCTCTTTTCACTTCTTTGTCACAGGACGCTACAGAATTTCACTCCATGGATAGCAAAAAGCCTTCTAATTTTGTTCCTAATGAATTATAACGTTTCCCTCCTACACTGATAATAGTATTTGACATCTTGTTTAACTTTGTAAAATGAAGGTTAAATGAAAATAAAGATTGTAAGAATTCTTTGGAGAAGTAGGTTTCGAGCTAGAAGCAGGTTCAGGACCTAGGGTGAGTTGAGAAAGACACAAAAGAGGAAGGACTATAAAAATCCCCTTTAATTTTGGTAGGAGCTACTGGTGGCAGAGACAAACTGAGACGTGATTGTTGAGGAATGCAGGAGTGGAAACACGAGCCATGGGTACAAAGGAGCTTTGTGTGATGGGGCAGTATGGCTGACAATTACTTAGGCAAAGGTACTGAGATAAGAAATCTACATTGAGGAATGTGTGAAACAGAGGTAAATTTACTGATTAAGAGCCAGAGGATGGAGAGACAGCTGGAATGGGTATTGTGAACAGAGTAAAAACTTAAATAACAGAACTAGAACTTTTAAACATTTTATTTCATCCATCTCAGCAAAAATCTGTTTATTATAAGAGATTTTTTTTTTCATTTAAAAAGTGGGAGTTTAAACAATAGTTGGTAATAGCAACAATTGGACTAATTCTGCTTTTAAGTGCTAATTGGATGCTGGATTGCTGACATAGGTATGATCAGATTAGTTCCTTGGATGAAAAGGCAGAAATGCTTGGTCAGGATATTATGCTTGTGATGGTTAATGTGTTATTTTGTCCTACTGTCAGCTTATTTATATTCCTTGAAGTGAAAACACCAGCCAAATTGCCACTGAACCTCTTAATTTAGCCTCACAGTGCATATGTAGCTATTGCTCCAGTTTCAGAGGACAACTCACTAGGGATTTGAACAGGGCTGTGTGGTGAGGGACGCTGTCCGTCAGCCAGGACACACGAAGTGGATAGGACAGGATTACTGCAATAGTAAGAAGAGCTTTACACAGCAGATGCAGCCGCATGGCATGCTGGAGAACACGGGTTTATGTCTGCCTTTTCTAGAAGTCCCCTGGTATGCTGACTAGGCCACTGGAGCACCATGTTTCCTCTGGAATTTCAGAGTCTCATTTTCTGAATAAAAGTTACTTACAATCCCAGTGAGCAGAAGTACACAACAGTTGAATCTGCCCCCTGCACCAGTGGAGACCACTGTCCATGTGCACAGTGAAATATCATGCTGAATTGTCTGAAGGGTTATCTTCCAGTTTTCTTAAATCAGGCACCCAACATGAATTTCAGTTTGATTCTCCTCATGACCTAGATCCCCTTCTATACAAGGAAGACAACACATACCTGAAAGAGATATTGTGAAGATGACTATTAATGAAGAGACCCATGAAAAAGTTCAAACTTTTCTTTTCAGAAGTCTAACTAAACTGCGGTGAATAGAGGCAGGAATCCTGCAGGAAAAAATGAAAGTCCATTGGGATGTGTGGTCTGTCCTGCTCCAGGCCACGGTGATCAGGTGTGGGGCTGCTCAACAGGGACTGCCACAGCCCTGTCTGTTTTATTTTATATCCCTTCCCCACACGCACCTTAAATAAACAACCAAACCTGTTTTACGCTTTCCCCACTGGCTTCCATTTTGCTGACTACATCCTTACTTGAGAGCTCCAGCCTCATTCCCCACATCCCGGCCGCTGTCCTTGAAAATTTGCACCCACAGGGAGTTCCCTCCCCCGCCCCGCTTCCCTGCTCCCGTGTCGTGTCCCTTAAGTCCCTCTTGTTACTCAGCTGCTGTTTTAGCCTCGGGCCGGCCCCCTGCTTTCTCCTTTCCCGCCTTCCCGCAGTCTCTCACGCTGTCCGCGCACGCTGCCCGGAGAAGCGGGGCGGTGCAGCGCCGGTGCCGCTGCTGCCGGCCCCACGGCGGCCCTGAGCAGCGAGGCCTGCGGGCCCGGGCCGCGCCGCTCAG
>WBMY01006683.1:848-15767 GCA_013397315.1 Donacobius atricapilla
TCTTCTTAATAGAAATAGGGAAAAAACCCCACTGCAGCTGTAAAAAATGGATTCTGTGCTGAAACTAGTGGAAATGCTGCTCAGAGGAAACCCATGTTGCTCCAGCTGTTGAACAGCTGGGATTTACTCTTCAAAATCAAGCAGTGTTTAGGGTGGCATCACAAGCAGTTGGAACAGGGTGACAAAACACTTGTTTTCAGATTCCAGAAATCCCCAGAAGCACTACAGAGAAGCTTTATCATTTCTTTGAATCCCTCCCAGTTCTCAGTAAAGGTGGCTGAGAATACCCAAAGGAGCAGGATTAATTTTTCTAGGTGTGAGGCCCAATAATTCACTGCTGATAGACTGAACCCACCAGGAAACATATTCTGAAAACTGTCACTGACTTCAGCTTTGAAAANGGCCAAATAATCTCCAAAAATAACTGAATTTCTCCAGTGTGGAGAGAATGGGAAGATTTTTTTTTAACCCATGGAGATTTTTGCTGCTTTCATGCAGTCACCCTGTGTTGTAAAAAGCTTTTGGAACACAACACCTTCATTTTTTGGTATGAGATATGTAAAGGTGTCTGAAACATCTCCTGAAGGGAGTCAAATGTCAGGGAAATTTGATGACTTGAAATTTTGGCCTTGCATAGTAGAAATATACAAGAAATGGACCTTAAACTACCTTATGTAGTAAAAAACCTCAGACCAAAATGCAAAGCAAACAACAACAAAAAAGACATAAAATAAAACAACAATAACAACAACAACAAAAAAAACCAAAACAAAACAAAAAAACCCAACAAAAAACCCCACCAAAACAGACAAACAAACCAACCTCCTCAGCCCTGATAACTCTTAAGTTTTTTACCTCTGTACCCAGGAAATATTGCTTTTAGTCAATTTTCTGGTTGTCAGTTTTCTGGTTGTCCTTTATTCTTACACTCTGAAAGATCAAGTTACTAGAAAGCACTGATAAAACTTACAAACTTTATTCTTCGATATTGATCATTTAGTTATTTATGTATATTCACCTACTCCATTAACTGCTGACTAATTTTTCATTGCCCTTGAGCCATTTTAGAAATAAAACCATGAACTAACATATATTATCCTGAAAACCGGAATTTATAAACAAATTTCTAAGGATCTTTATACAAGACGTGAATGGTGGTAGGTAAAGAAGTTCAAATAATAACGACAATTTTTATTATTCTAATATTTACTGCGGTTTGGAGCTATGAGTTTTGTCTTTGGTTGGTTTGAGGTCTTGTTTGGCTTTGGTTTTTTTACTTAAAAGTGTTTAAAGACAGCAACTTGCTGCAGAATGAAATGGGGAAAATAACATAATTGTTTCTGTTGTTAGAGTTTAAAAATTGTGTCAGCATGGGAAGTAAAGCAGAAAAGAGCATCTTTATAACAGATTATGGCTTCTGTAATAATACTTATTATGCATTTTTCTAGCTTTGAGGACTTTAATGGCTATAAAAATATCAGGGAAAATCATTCAACAAGGAGCTACAGGTGGGTTTTATGGTTATAAATAGGAGTAAAAAAAAAAGAACATTAAATCCGTTTTTAATCCTGAGTTACTTAAAAGGTATTTGTAACTACATTAGGTTAAACATACATTGCTAAAATTTCCCCTTTCCCACTACAAGAAGTAATGATTCATTAAATGTATTCCTCAGCAAGGGCAATATTAAACAACCAAGCAAGCAGGATTTTCCGTAAGAAGAAACTGCTTTGGTTTATTTTTCTTAAGTAGAATTGCAGAAACAAATACGACTTATTTGAAAATGCCTATTTTTATACTGATATTAAAAAAAAGGTTAATATTTCTCTGGTGGAACATCTGAAGACATAAATGTGTCATGCTGAACCAGTTAAGTGTGTAGCACAAAGAAACCAGATTTTCACAAAAACCTTGGTTTTGCATGCAACATTTTATATTCCCAAGTCTTTACCCTAAAATTTACATATTGAAGCCCCGGATTGGTAGTTCCACATTATAACCAAAGTATTAAAACCTCCTGTGTTTAATGCATTTCGTTTATATTCTGATAGAGTGGAAGCATCTTCTCGATGGCTGTTTTATAACATACATTTCTAACTCCAATTCCAATTCCTATGGTAGGTGATAAATGTAATGACTAAGGAAGAGCATATCCTTATTTTTCTCACTTCCACCGTGAAAGGTATACGGAGATTTGTGGTTTAATTTCTTCTTTTTTGCTTCTTGCTTTTTTTTTACCATCAAATCTCCAAAGATCAGCGTCATTTCTTGCTTGACAGATCTGTTTTTAAATGTAACTATTATTCAGAGCAATGCAATAGTGTAGGGGATTTACATATTCCACAGAAAGGTAGCTCGCTTTCCTTTTCCTTGTTGTCTGTCTGCTGCAACCTTAATGATAATATCTACTCAATGAAGAGTTTCATAGTTTTTCCTCTTTTTTGTGGCAAATTAAACAGCTGTCTTGATATAAATACTGCCCACATTCTTCTTCTGAACACCAGAGAGCATAATTTCTGGAAGTGAACATGCCACACCTTTATAAAAAAACCTAAATAAAATAGAGGAAGTGCTTTATTCAGTGAAGACCAATTTAAATGACAGCATTCATGACAAATTTTGTGCAGGGGAAAGGTTTATGTAGGGATGAGCATAAGAGGGAGTATGTTCTGTGACATGAAATTTTGGGAAAATTCTGTAAACAAATCCATTTGTTTAAGTCAGTGGACTTTCCTAACACGGCTAATATACAGGATTCAAGTTCAAAAATTGTCTTGAGAATCATGACCGTTATATTTGAGAAGCTGCGGCAGTCCAGCGAAGGTCTCACTGATTAGAAAAGGGGAAAAAACTCCTTCACTTTTAAAGGGAAAACAGGAATAAACTTATTATATTCTTCTTGCTAGCAACAGTGAGCAAAGAATAGTCAGGGCTGTAGAATCCCAAAAGAATTTGTTGGATTTTGAGTCTAAAATTATCCTTGTTATATTTAAAATACATTGAAGTCAAAATACATTTATATATTTTGTATTGCAAATTTTTGATGATCTTCAATTATCCATGTTTTTACAACACTTTCATTTTGTTTATTGTCAAAAAAAAACCAAGCTCACAGATAAAAATACTGCCGGGAGGACTAAAATAAATTAATTGTTTTATCATTTATGAATTCAAGTTTCTAAGTCAGGATAGAAGGGTGACCAATTCACCACTTGATGTTAAAGTAATCCTAATTATTTGGAAACAAAATAATTACATTGGTAAGGGAATAAACACGTAACTGTGATAGTGTCTTTTGATATACAAGTATATTCCTTGGTACCCTCTTACCAAACGCTCTTGCAAAGGACATTAAATAGACTCATCTATGTCCTTTACAGATTAACTATACAATATGAAATATTAGATAGGAATTACTTTCCCAAAGAATGCATTTTCTTGAACCTACAGGATCTGATAATTTACGTATTCAAATCACCATTTCTATTTCCAAGTAAATGAACCTCTGAAGTGGGGAAAAGTCTTTGATGGACTGTGGGAATAAGTCTCAGTGTTAGTGATAGGAAGTAATTTTTCTTGGGGTCATAATGACTTGTTGGCATTTATTCTGTATTCCATGCTGTCCCAGGGACTGTGTGCATAGTGTGCATTTGAAAGAATTCCCAAAATATTCATTGAAACTGAGGACAGCAGAACAATGGGAGAAAACAAACATAAAAATATGTAAAAGATTTAGGTATTCCTAAAAAAAAAAAAGAATTGCACGATGCTACAACAGGGAAATTGTCAAAACTCCAAACCAGTGCAGAAAATTAAAAAAAAAAAAAAAAAAAAAACCCGCAAAACCCCCACCAAAAACAAAAACAAAAAAAACCTCTCTTCCGCCAAGACTAAGTCTGTATTTTGTCNGTAGAAGAAAGTAAATAATTTTCTGTGCTCCATTTTAAGAGTCACAGGAAAATGTTAAAAATAACAGAGATAAGAAAGTTTAGACATAAGTCTTAGAAAGCTTCAGCCTCTATGAGAAGTTAGGTTAAAATACACATCAAGGAGATTCATGTAAGAATAGGAAATTAGTGCTGGGATCCTTCTCTTAAAGATATCCTTATATACTGTACAATTCCCTGAAAAATCGGGATACACGAAGAGGTGAAACAACGTCATGTTGTTTCGTCAAGCCAACCTGTCAGCTGTAGTGCCAAAACTATAAAGATAAAAAAAGAAAAAAAGGGAGGAAACAGAAGGCAGACTGTGAAGCAGCACAGCAAGGAATTCTCATCTGGTTAAAGGTTCAAGCTGAAAAATCAAAAATGTGTTTGGACTCCTAAGATCTGGATTAGATCTTCTCATGGGCTAACGCAGGGTAATTGTAAATACATTCTGAATATTTATTTTATAAAATAAACTTAATTCAACTTTTTNGTGTTGATCTAACACCTTCAATGCGAAAACGTCTTGAATTTACAAGGAAATATTTCACTCTTACCATTGTTTTTGAACTTGGTCCAGAGATACCAGTTTTAGGGTCTGTCAAACTGGAGCTGCCCAAAATTTCTGAAAGATAGTGTTGTTTCTATAGGCACTTTTGAACATTCAAGCCATCATTTTTCTTCACTTTTCTTGGCAGTTTGGAAACTTACATAATTCCAAATTGTCTTGGCAAGCATGAGACTGCAGAAGGACACCTCCTTGCTGAGATCCTCTCTCTGCACCACAGGTTTATTTCAGAGTTCTTAGGGTGTTTGTGCACTTGGAAAAATCTGCTCATGTACATTTATGTCCACCATTAAACCCACTTCCAAACTGATATTTAGCTCCCATAATAGATATTTTTCAAAGATCATAGTGTGAACAGAACATAATCATAATCTTTCACTGCATTATGTAACTTCAATTTCAGGCGTTCTGGCTTTTGTAATTCCAGAGCTATGGCAATTTGCTGGCCGAAACGGTTTCTTACACGACCCCAGTGCTGAAAGGGAAAGCAGTGCTCCTGCTGCATCTTTTTCTTGCTAAAATAAAGAATTGGTGGCTCATTTGTTCCTTTACTCTTAGAATTTTTTTATTTACAGGCTAGTTACCTGAAATAGCTCTAAAAAAGACAGAAAGAGAGAATAGTTGTTGAAAGAATAATAGTATTTTGAGTTTGCACCTAGAAGAAGGAACCAAAGGCTGAAGTTTAAAGGGATGCCTGGAAGGATTTTATTTATATATTTATTAATTCTTTCATTCAGTCACTCATTTTTTTTCCACAGAGTTGTAGTTTAAAAGCATGGTGCTTATATTAGCCCTCCCATAGTTTTCTTTTCAACATTTTATTTCATTTTGTATGATCTTCTGCTCATCTCTTTGTAAGTAATTATATCTTCCATAACCACAAAAACCACATACTCTGCATATTTATGCACGCATTGACATTACCACAAATTTTACAAGAATTCATGCAATCATAGCAAAAAAAAAAAACCAAAAAAACCCCAAACAAATGAAAAAAAACACCAACTTGTGAAGAGCCCCCTACTCACATTTTGTGGCAGAAAGCATGGGAAATATAGGAAAAGACAAGGGAAAACAGTTACTGAGGTGAGCTCAGGAGCTCAGGGAAAAAACAGATTAAGTAAGCAACAGGTTGGATGCTGTCCATAAAAAAAAAAAATTAATAAAAAAAGAAAGTGGATTCTCTAACACAACTGATTTGTGATTTGGGGATAGTGTATGGGATTACTCTGGCAAAATATATCTGTTCCAGTAAGATTTGATTGATATTCACATCTCAGGAGGCCCAGAAATTGAGCTAAATTTAGAAGACGTGTATGGAAGAGCACTTGCTGATGAAAGTGCACGCTTCAAAAGCCTCCAGATTGTGTCTGTCAATGTTTAACCAGCTCAAGTCAGCCAGCCTGAGACTGTCTTTAAAGAGCAGAGATGTTGAGCTCTTGGAGTGATGTCTGCCTTTGGAGCGAACAAAGACTTCAGAATTGGTTTGGCACCAAATGGTTACTGAATGTATTTCAACAGCAATAAAACAGCAGGGGGGAAAATGGCTTTATCCACTTCCCTAGTACCTGCCTTCAGCATTAGTGTCTGTGTCAATGTCACATATTTTCACAGTGTCACATATTTTCCCAGATAATCACCTAGAAAATCCTCCATAAAGCACACTTGGAAACATGAACTTTTAGCAGCATCAGGCAAGACTAGGATGCCTCAGGTTTTTGTATCATATTCAAAAATGCCAAAATGAAAAGAAACGTAGGATAATATTCTTGTATATAAGAAAATCTTTACCAACCTTCCCAAGCAGGAGTGGCCCCTGCACAGCCTGCTCTTCTTTGGCTTTGCTCCTGAAAATGTCAATACAGTGATTCTATAAAGCAGCACAGAGTACCCCCACCAGGTGCCCCTCTCACAGCATAAACAGATATGAGAAGCACATGAGAGAGAAAAATTCTTCCGCGCCAGACACTTTTAAATAATTAAGTTTTGAGAGATCTGGGAAATCACAGAATTGCTGAGGTTGGTAAAGACCTCCAATATGGTCAATTCCAATTTTGACCGATCTCCACCTTGTCAGTCAGAGCAGAGCACCGAATGCCACTGTTTGTTGAATACCTCCAGGTGATCCAACACCTCTCTGATATTTATCTCAGTGAAGAAATGCCTTCTCCCTTTATCTCCTGCTAAGAGAACTGCAGGTAGGAGGGGAGATAAACCAAAACCGATTCAGATTAGCAAAAAAGCATCATTTGATTTTTTGCAAGTGTGCAAACAAATCATATCTATTCAATATGTATCCAGTCTGTGTCTGTCATGTGCAAAAGTAATTACTGGTAGTGGCCACACTGCTGCTTTGAAATGCTACAGCTCACAGGAGCTCCCGTAGAAAAACTCCAGAATATTTTACCTGTCTGCTTCTTGCTCACCTCTTAGGCAGAGTCTTTGAACACAGTTCCAGAGCAATGCAAACAGCAGTATATCAAAGGATTGGAGGAGACTGTGCTGTACATAAAACACAGCTTGGAACTGACAGAGAGAAAAATTGGAAACAGTGATTCTCTGAGCAAATAATCTCAGCTCATGTTGTTTTCCACCCCTGCAGTTCTCATTTGGGGAGAAGCCAAACAAGCTAATCTAACGGATGTCTGTGCCACTGATTTAAAGTCAAAGGTAGGACACTTCCAATATCCGTCTAATTCAAACAGGGAAGCTTTCTGCCAGTAGCCACAGAGCAGCACTGAGTCAGTGCTCTCGCTCCAAACAGGCAGGTTGAAGTTTATTGTCCTTACGCAGCACTGACTTGTGTGATTCTGAGTGACTTGATGATAATTACTGCCCTCAGCAAAAAAATCCCATTATTAGGGATAAGTTAAAGTTAAGTTTGGGAGTTTTTTTCAGTTTAAACTTCCATTTTACAAAAAGATGGAAACAATGAATGAATATTAGTTTTGGTAGTCAACAATCCGGCATTCAGTAAGAATCCTTCTGAGATCATTTCAGACAGAATGATATTCATGGCTTAGAGATTCAACTCTGGTACAAAAGGATATGCTAAACTAAACTTAACTAGATATATGAAAAAAACCACCAAACTGAGCCACAAACAACAAACTGTGTTTTCGTCATATCACTACAGTTTAAATAAGGGTGCCTAGCCAGGTCCTGGAAAAGCCTTTCTCTGAATCAAAACTTTCTATTAAAATAGCGTAACACTTCAGCACTTTGCTTCTGAGCAAAACCTTTGGGATGTGAATTAAATATACACTCACAGCTAAGCATGCCCTGGTAACTTCTGTAGCTTGAAATCACAGCTCCGAGGAAAGTGTTCATGTTCACTTTGAAGTGCTACAACTTGAAACGAGGGATAACAATCTAAATAAGAACACCTTTGCTTTCTTGATCAAGGCACACAAGGAAAAAGAAAGATAAATCTGACACAAAGACCGGAGCAGCATTTGAAGCAATTGAGCATTTTCACTTTGGAATTAGCCATGACTAAAACAGGCATTCTTTCTGGAGATAGAAGCCACTACTTTATTTCTTTCTTGTATTCCTTCTCCCCTAGGCACACTGGAAATCCCATATCTTTTTTTTGCTTGTGTCCTTGATGCCCTTATTTATTAAGCCTGTCTTTTGAGAGTTCTTTATACCAATATATATCTGTCCAGCAGGGATTCTTGCATGGTTTTTTTTTTTCCTCCAGAGTAAATCTTAGAATTTCTACGGATATTTGATTTTGTCATTTTGATTGGTTTTGCCTGGTTTTGGGTTTTTTTTTTAATTTCTTCCTTCATGTGACAGTGAAGTTGGGTGGATGTTAATTAATATTATGTGGGAACTGTAAAAAGATAAACATGCTGTTCATAGAAAGGGAAGAGGCTGTTCAACTATGGTCAGCCTCACTTATTAAAAAAATATTGAATTCTCTGTGTAGTAATGACAAAAAAGACGAATTGAGGCATTACGTATGTCTAATGCTCTTTTCTTTGTTTATATAAACTTTTATTTGTTTATAGGCTTTTTTTTAATGTATGCCATGTCCAAACTAAGAAAATGTAATTAAAAGAAAAGAATCTTAAGGAGAAGGAGAAAAAATTGCATGACCTTTAAAAGACATTACTGCCTCAGATGCTGATCGACAAAATGTTCTCGCATTCTTATATATTTACATGGCCTCAGGCAGTACCAATACAGAATTTTCTGTGCTGTGTGCTTTCCTACAAATCAGTAATTGAGGGTTGTTGCAGTGTACAAAGTCACAGTAATTTAACATTTTCTGTAAATGCCAGCAGAGGGTTATTCAGTTTCTGCAGGTCCCAATCTTTCACACACCATCTACCCCAAAAGCGGGATACTGCAGGAAGTCACCAGAATAAGTAAGAGAAAGCCTCATGCTTGTTCCAAAACTGAGGAAATCTGCTTTAATATGTATTTACACAACAGTGTTGACAAATATCAATAGCATGAAATTAGCTACTGATTAATGACATTATTTAGTGGATTTGACAAAAGGAAGGGGCAATTGAGGTTTTAGTCACCAATCCAACTGAATCACTTATCCATTATTTAAATCCTGTGGCTGCTGAAAAGAACAATTAGGCGACCCAAAAATTTGCCTTCACCTCCTGAAAAAACACCTATTCAATATTTCACAAAAAGAAAAAAAAAAAAAGAAACCAACAAAACAAAACAGAACAAAACAACCCCGCAAAACAAACTGTTAACTGAGAACATAAATGCATGACACTGCTTTTCTTACCTTTTGGATTTGTTTGGTTGGTTTTTTTGGTTGTTTTTGTTGTTGTTGTTGTGTTGTGTTGTTTTGTTTTTGTTTTTCCCAGAAATAGTGATACTTAGATTTAAAATTAAGTAAGAGAGGACACTTACCCTCCTACCGACAGAATGGGGACAGCTTGCTTGGCGCTTTTTTTCACTTCTTCACTTGACATGTTGCATCATTTTCTAATTACCTCCTCAGCCTGCATTTATTCCAGAGGTTCAGCCATTTTCTGCACCTGACACATACTGGTTTGTGCATATTTGACTGATTTCTGACAAATATTTTTCCTAAGTGGCACTTTCTGTCTTATGGTCTTCTGTTTCTCATGAAATTTGAAAGATGTCTAGTTTTGTGCTTCTCTGTTGAGGGGTATTTCATGACAGATATTTTTGACAGAATAGATGAGCAATAAACTATTCCAACTGTTAAAGACTCAGCAGCCAGGTTTGTATTTGTTTTCACGGTAGGTTAATGGTAAAGGCCTTGATCCATTATCCAGCAGCAGCTTGTGGAGCCTAGCCTAGGGGAGTGTCACTTGAAGATTTGGAATCTGGCTAAGCAACTAAATGTTTATTTCCATTAAAGAAAAATGCTTCAAAATACATTGTTCCTGTCCTCTCTGAACCATTCTTCATTCATCAGTGGTTTTCAGTTTGCTTTATTTTCACTTCCTATATGTATCCAATGACACTAAGGCTAATGTTTATGTCATTAAGTATAATTACTTAAATATTTAAACGGTGATAGACAGATTTATTCTAGTAACAAACCTATTCAAATAGTCAAGAGAACATTACAATCTGAGCCAAGCATTGTTTGGTTTCCCTCGCTCTTAAGAGAGACCGTGAAAGTAAATCAAGGGAGAATCCATTTCTACGTTCCTGTTTGAATAGAGCCGTTCCTCCACAGGCTAAATCAGAATTTTTTACTGGATATATTTCCCTTATTCTTCTCATTCTTGGACAGTTCACGTGTGAACCTTAGGTATTTCTGTCCTTTGCAACGCTGTTGGTTGTTTCCTAAAGTGAAAGATTTCCAACCTCCAGGCTTCATTTTGATTTTAATCCCATGGCATCATAATGTTACAGAGAAAATTATAATTTTAAAAGATGTTCACCAAAAAAAAAATCTATTTGTATCCTAAGATTGTTACACAAGACAAAGATATTGGTGCTTGTTTGGACCTCCTGCAACTTTGATCACTACAGCTATGTGATTTAAGATACTGTAGTGGTTCCACATTCAACAATTTTTTTTTTGTTAAATGTAGTGTAGCGGTCTATCTTTCTACTATGGAATAGGACTAGAAAAAAGGCAAAACAGGCTCAACTTAAACATAGAATCAATTAGATTTATTAACACACACTAAAGGGCAAACAAAAAAAAATCCCCACGAAATCTTTTTAAAAGCACTCCCCTCCCCTTTACCAACATTTTACCTTTCTATGAAACAATGTAAAGAGACAGAAAATCAGAATTCTTAAGTCGGTACCACTTATAAAATAGTCTTTCATCCTGTCTTTGAGAGAGACAAGTCCCTCCTGATTTTGTTCTGGTAACTTTTCACAAAAGACACAGTCTGNGGTCTCAGCCACGGCATCTCTGAAAGCCTCAAATCCTCGAGGTGTCGAAAAGCTCAGAAAGGGCGCCCGGATCTTCTCTCCCCTGCAGCCCTGGGTCTCATGGGGTGGGTCTGGCCCAGCCTGGGCTCGGTGCTGCTCTCCGGGGCCCCGGGGGGATCATCTCCCTGGGCCCGGCCGGCGGCGAGGGGCAGGCCGTAGGAGGGCTGGGTGTCAGCAGCCGCGGCTCCCCTTCCTCTGCCGGCGTCTGCCGGGCCCGGGGACCCGGCTGGGCTCCGGCCAGGGCCAGCCCCGGCACGGCCCCGGGGGCGGCAGGGCCTGAGCTGAGCCCCGCTGCTCCCCCTGCTTCCATGTTACCTCCTGGCAGGCCCGCAGCAGGAAGGAAGCGTTCCCAAAATCCCACCTGTATTTAACCCCTGTGTCCCAGGGGTGTACACCTGTATCCAACTGGCCAAGCTGGCTGTCGGTTTTAAAGCAGATCACTAATTGATTTTTACCAGTCATGCCAAACCAATGCAGATACAACATGCAATTTAATAACCAAAGAACATTTGTTTCTAAAATTAGGACATAAAATACAAACACAATTTTACTTCATGTGAACAGACTTCCTCTTGCATGAATGTTTAAAACTTTGTGGTGCTGAAGAGAAGGCTCACTCCTAAAAACCAGGAGCTGCTCCTAAAGCCCTAATCTTCCTCTGAATTAGTATTACATAAATTTACATAGTCCAGACTCAAGAATCATGGCAACAGGGAAAATTGCGTACAAATAATATCAAAATCAAATGGAATTTCCATTATTAAAAACACAATAATTTTGTAATTCATTCAAATGCAGATCAGTATTTTGAAATCCCAATTAAAATGTTTGGTTGTAGTGAGGACAAGTAACTGACCCAATATTTTGCTGAAGAGAGTTAGACCCCACAAAAACAAAGCTGGAAATGAGCTTGTCAAGGGCTTAGCATTTTCCTGCATTTTGACCTCTTTCTCTCTCATTTTCTCCTCCCCTGACTCTTGATACAAGGATTTGTTATGGCAGAAATAAAATGACACACAGGTCCCAGAGCGGGAGGTTTACAGCCCCGTTCTTGAAGCTCTCCCTCACAGCAGCACTTCCACTGTGGCAGTTTAGTTCATGATTTTGAAGGACAGAAAACACTTTTACCATTTAGTTTGCCCTATTGCACAGCACAGTGGAATTATAATCAGGAATTATTTTTGAAACTCTCCTTCTCAGTGTTTGGCCTGTTGTGTGGGCCTGTGCAGCTGGTTGCACACAGGCCTCTACAAGGTCTGGACATCTTGTGAATCCAGTGCCTGTGTTAATAAACTCATCCCAAGAATTTGAATATAGTATCTGAGGTTTGTAACTTGTGGTTAAGTCGCTGCTAATTCCATTTTGTTAGCTGAGAATTTGGGCAGGGTGAAGAAAATTGCTTGCAATGGAGCTCATAAATAGCCCTTCAGTCCTTAATTTCATAAATACACAAAAAATTTTCAGAATTTAGGTCTTAAGCTGCACCAACTGACACAAAATAAATCCAGCCATCTCAGCAGGCAAAATCAAATAGTCTCTTTGTCTTAAATCTTCTTTCTTATGGAATTGATTGCATTAGGCTGGATAGGTTCAAATGAGTGCAAGCAGAAAATTTGTATGAATTACCATGAACCCTTATAAGTATATATATTTCCATAGATATATAAGCTATCAAAATTGATAAACCAAAATGACTCTGTCTTCTGGAGAGAGAATCTTGCATGGATTTGGTGCGAAGTGTCTTGTGGTTTGATTTTGTTTTGGTTTTTTTCTGATAAAAAAATGAATAAGAAACATAAACTCCACAATTATAACTATATATATAAATAGCATCTCATTAAACATGTTAATTCAATACCTTTTGGATTATTGAAACTGGTGGAAGAAATTAAACTCTTGAATTGTCCTTGAAGTTGACTTGCAAGAGAAGTTGAAACCAGCTAATAAAATGCTTGCTCTTTGCATACATTTCAACTAAGATTTTAATGTTCCCACTCTACAAATAAACCAACAGGAGTAATCTCAGGTATTTTCATAAAATCAGGAAAGTGTGGTACTAATTTACTGTATTTCATTATGAGAAAATATGATCCTCTACTTAATAATCTGTTGATTTAATTTGCCTTATAAAGTAGTTTTTTAGACGCCAACATCCAGGCATTTCCCCTGTTGGGGAACATCTAGCAGTTTAGGCAATTTTTAGCTGGAAAATGTCAGCCTTTCTGAGATTATCTGAGCTCCGCATACCCACACATCCACAGAGCCTGTGCATGCGCCCAGTCAGGAATGGGTATTGCAGCTCTCAGCTGTGTTTTCTGGGGTCTCTTTGCTTCCTTCAGAGGCTATGTTCCTTTTCACATGATCTCCTATCCTGTTGAAACAGTCAGATAATTACTGCAGTGTTTACTTTTGCTGAGATTTTTCTGTCACTTATATTTTTCCTAGTTTAACTCACAATGCAATTTTTTTTTTCCCAACCATAGCACCAGCTGTTACTCAGCACCCCACTTGAGGTTTTGAAACAAGTACCTCAAAGGCATTATTTATACCTGAGGACCTTCCAAAATTAACTTGAAATGTTTCTGGCAGAGGAATGGGGAGCATGTGAGCAATTCACTGTAAGTGTGGCCGTGTAATAGCTGTTGTGTTGGGCACAAGGCAAGATAACAGACCCTGAGACCTGCACCCTGTTTTGACACCCCATCTTCAACATATTTTAAGTGCCTCCAACTAAAAAATAGCATCCTTTGTGCCTTTGTCATGTTTTCTGGAAGAGAGAAAGGCTGCAAGCCTTTTCAGAGCAATTCAAGTAATTAATGTAAAATAATCTATTTTTGTGTGGTGGTTAGCATGTGGCATGTGATGCCACCACCAGATTCATATCTAATAATAGCTGTTCTTTCCAAGCCTGTAAGTACAGACTACTGCAATTATCATACTAATAGGTAGTTTAAGAACTGTGTGCATTTTAATGTGCACCATTCAAATTAGACTCTTGTTATTGTTTGATAGAACTACAAAGATCTAATTGTCCAGGAGCTGAAAAGTACTGTTCAAAAATGTAGAAAAATGTTATGAAAAATGCAGGGATATATAAAAAAGAATGACCATATTTATACCACAGCAATAACCGAGGCAGGAGTGATAGGCAATATTATCTATTATCTATATTTGCTCTGCTTAAGAGATTCCCTCAGCATGATCTAGCAGAGTGCTTCAATTGACTTGAATTTCTATTTATGAAAGTTCAATACCAATGTACTTCTTCTTAAATTTAGTCTTACCAATGGCAACTAAATCGTATGGATAATTAACACAGAGTGAACAATATTTGCGCAAAGGAACAGAGCTACAAAACTTTTGCTTTATTCTGAAATCAACTTGTCTAGTCAGGAACTGTTATTTAAGACAAAGTTTGCTAGATTCCCCTGTCTTTCAACCACTCATAATACCTGGCAGTCCTGAAGCTATTTTTTGGGGGGGGAAACTTTGTTAACTGAAATTAAATTGTAAGAGATACTTCTTGTAAAAAAGGAGTTCTTCAGTTCTCCTTACTAATTGTGTTTCATTTTAATGAGATCTCTTGTGTTGCATTTCCCCACCAATAACAACTGCAGCACAATAAAGTCAGTGTGTCAGGCATAAACAAAAAACCAAAAAAACCTGACAAAACAACAACAACAAAAACCACAAAAGAAAAAAAATGGAGGAATCATCATGTCCTTCATTGACTGAAAATCTAGATATACAAGATTTTTGGATTCAGTCAGCACAAAGTGCTTCTATACGAACATAAATATGTTTGCCTGATGTGATTGCGTTTTATATCTTCATGTGCATTGTCTGCCTTTTTCCAAACTCTCCTTTTGTACACAAATATGACTGCAAAAATATTTTTTTTTTATTGTTGGCCCACATATTTTATTTTGATCAGCCAGGAAAAAAATTCTACTTTCCTTCTTTTGGAGCAGCAAGAGAGGCTGGAATTTTTCATCCCCTGCCTTAATCTTCCACCTATGT
>WBMY01006683.1:15850-31291 GCA_013397315.1 Donacobius atricapilla
TTGATTCTTGAGCACAAGAATGCTCAAGAATGTGAACTCACTAGTGTCTATGAAGATTTGGGATGGAAACTTGTTTCAACACATTTAATTTTTTCACAGAATGGTAAAAGTCTTCCTGCCTAGATCTTAAAGGAAGACATCAAGGCTTCTATTTCTGGAGCTGTGTGTGTGTATTAAATGCTAAATATATGTCGGATACCTGCATTTTATGGTACATTCAATGCTCTTTGCATTTTTGTTTTCCAGGTCAGTAAAGAAGTTTTCACAGCAGGGGATTCAGAGCAGAATTCAAGTCTGTACATATTCACCACCCCTCTTGCAGTCACTCACCTGGTTCCTGTCAAGCAGCAGTACCTAAAATTTGATTAATTTACACCTTTGTAATTGGAAAAATGATACTTCCCTCTTCAAATAAACATCATCTCATTTCAGGAGGCCACCAAAACACCAAATTGGCACATATCCCTGTAAAATGCTTCAGAAATGCAGAAAAAAATTCTCAATATTTTCATACATTTAGAAATCCCTGTGGGTTTTGCTGTGATTAATTTTACAAGACCCATAGAAGGCTTTTTCTCAATTTGTTACTTTTTAAACAAAGACCTGTATACAAAAATGTCATCAATGACATTTGGTCGCGGAACGCTATCATGGGTTGACCTGGCTCATCTGCCACCTTCTCAAAAGTGAAATTTAACACACCCAGAAATTCAGTAAACTTGGATGACTGGTAAACTCCATTTCATTTCAAAAATCACAACAATAATCTAATATTTTCTTGTTCCAGGTGAAACATTTTTTTCTTTAGAAACAGAAATCAGAGTTGCACTGAGTGTAATTTGGGTTTCTTCAATGGAACAGAAATAGTTTTTTGAAAGCTGGGCTCTTAGATACTCCCTGCATTAAATCTCTCTGTGCATTTCACTCCCACCTTGTGGGAGAGTAAATAATACTTACAGCTTAAGCCTGCCAAGATGCCTGTTTTTCAGACTGTAGCTACAGGTCTCCATGGAACATGAAAAGCATCCAGTTACTGGTGGTTTAAATTCAACACAAGTGAATTTTCACCTATTCTGTTTCATGCAGTTACATTTTTCATCCAGGCCATATATATTCAAGTATATGTGTATTCAAGTATTCAAGAAGTATTCCAGGACTTAAATTTCCTGTTTACTGTGAATGTCCTCTTTTAATTTTCATTTTGTCTTTTCTTTCCTGCCCAAATATAAAACTTCTTTTTTTTAACAAAGAACCTATAAGGGGTATGAGGTTTCCTCATCTTCCTACTTTAGTAATAATTCCACCCATGAGAAAGCAGCAAATATCTTTATTTGAATCAACCTTAATTGTTAACAAAAGTTATTATCAAATAACCTGTAAGATTCTACCTTTTGGAATAAGGATTGCTTATAAATTTCTTTCTGGATAAAATAGTAGACAAAGTCCAGTAGAGTTGAAAAACCGCTCCAATACCTATCTGAAATACTCTATTTTTTATTGGTGGCAAACCTTCATCTTCTTCTATGCTTTATTATAACTAAAATATATCAATGAGTGCTGAATAAATTTCTGAATACTTCAGAAAAGTAATTTCACTGTTTGCTACATTTGGCATAAATAATATGACAGACTTGTGCCAGTCTTTTCATTGAAGTTAAAAATTTCCCAGTAATTTATAAGCAGAGATTCTTATCCTCAGAGTGAGCACATTAAGACTTTTCAAAACGTTTTCAGTGTGAGCAAAAAAATTTAGGCAATTGCTTTAGGAAGAGCAGGAGTAGTGGAGAGAATGAAGTGGTACCACAAATGAAATGTCTTCAACTGCATCAGTATTTTATAGACCTTTCTAGACTTGCCTTAAATTTGAAAATAATCAAGAGGAGATCTGTACATGTGTGTTTCAATACCAATTTTCTAAGTTTTCATTTCAGTACTCTATTGAAATGATAACAATTCCAGCAATGTTTTAGAAGCTCTACAACAACAACAACAAAAAAAAAAAAATCAGGAAAAGAAACATGACCTTCTATGTTTAATGTGTGGATTGCTACAACAAAAAAAAAAAAAAAAATTTTGGTAGAAACTGGTCCATTTTAATTAATACCTGCATAGATAATGAACAAATGCCAAAAAAATGAGTTTATCCAATCAATTACTTTACCAGTCTATTCTGTAAAAGGGATGAAAGATTAAGCTGGAAGCCGAAAATATTACCAATGGACATTACTTTTTCCTAATATCACAGCTAATTCTACTACAGCCATATTCAACAGGTTTATTAGCTGTAACCTACTGCATTTGACTGTGTAGTCATGACATTGCTTAATAACTAGAGTGATACCTGAAATGTGTGCTATGTATTTAGTATAACTTCATTCTTTTTCTTCCTTTTTTTAATATTTTTTCCTTTTTTAAAAAAATTTTTGCAGTAAGTCTACTTTTGGTTCTTTTTTTCTCTTTCATTTTTGGGGTTTTGTTGTGGTTTTGGTTTGTTCTTTGGTTTTTTTTTACAGTAAGACTTCTGTTACTATATACAAATTTCCTCACTAGTAATTTCATCTCCAGAAGCAAACAGAAGTACCTCTGTGAGTTACCATCATCATGTAGCAAACAATATCAGAAAGATGTGCTTTCATTACCCCTTGTGATAAAACTCTTAATTTTGTAGGTGGAGGGGGAAAAAAGCTGTGGCATGTTGAAATCTCAATCTCTTACTAAATGGATCATTTTGGATCTGATGTCTGATGTTTGCAGACTCGAGCTATAGAGAGATTTTTTCTCAGCTGAGTATAACATAATAGTTTGTTGGAAAGTAGAAATAATTTTGGCAACTGAAACATGTGGTGTACAAATATGTAATTTCACCATCCAGTATTTTTAAGAATAAGGCATGAAGAAACAATTTCAGAAATCAAGTGACTAAAATTTTTGTGTTTACAAGCAGATGAAAAGAAGAGAAAGCTATAATGGGTACATCTATCCTAGTCAATTAACATTTTCTGGGACTATTTTATGACAGATTAAAGAACGTGAAATAACCTGTGTTTGACCTATTTAAGATCAGGTACCTGGAAAGGTTTTTCTTACTTTTGCTACTTTCTCAGCTTGATCGTTATTTTTACATGCTAATGGTTCCAGAATGGTAAGAAATCCTGGAAAATGATTGGGAAACCTCAGTCCTTGGCAGTGCCTTTGCTGCCTTTTTTTTTTTCCCTACGACTACAACTCTTGGTAGCCCGAAGACACCAGGAAATCCAACCATTAGATATATAGCCATGACAAGTTGACCACTTAGAGAACGGTTGTCTTTATTTTAAATTTTAAATAAACTAGGTTTAAAATTGAATAATTAAAAAAAATAAAGATACCAAATATGTAATTCATCTGCCCAAAACATTTCTATGAGGTAGCTACAATTTCTGTAATCAAAACAAAAGGATGTACCTACATTTCCATATCACCTAAATCAAAACCACATCTAATATCAAACACCTCCAGATAAGTAAAGTTGTCTATGAAGAATAAAATTTCCTCATGTATAATATCTTAAAGAAATGGCTCAAACAGTTTTGGACTGTGTTGGAAGGCAATATAAGAGAAGAAGCTTGTAGGCAGATATAAAAGCAGTAACAATATTTAAGAACAAAAAGTAAAGGTTGATTCAGGTTAAAATATAAATGGAAAAAATATGTTTATCAGTCTTAATTTTCATATTGTATCTACTTATTTGGTAATTTTATTTGCCTTGTTTTCATATTTGTTTCATAACTATGAGTAAGTGAAGAAGCAGATTTCAGAATGGCAAAGCTGTCATTATTAATTATGAGATATGTATAAAGTTAGATATTCCCCAGACACAAACCTCATTAACCTATGCACCATCCCATTAACCTAAACTCAGAAATGCTCATGAGGCAGCCAACAAAAAATGGTGGTTTGCCTTTGGGCAATAAACATCTTAAACAGACGAACATTAATATTTTATTAGAAATTTCCAGATGGATATCCTTTATTAACATAAATGGTGAGGAAAAAACAAAGATTATTATTTCAGTGAAAATGGTACCTGCAGAACCACAGCTTGAGCAAGTCTTTTTGATCAGGTTCTTTTGGATAGTCAAAGAACAGACCCACTGTAAGCAATTTTACCTACATAAATGTCAGTTGAATTGTCTCCATGTTTTCTACTCAAAATTAAAATATTCACTCAATGGACTCCACAGTACAGGTATGGATGTATCATTTGTACATATGCAAGTAGAGGCACCAGGGTGGAACATCAGATCATTATTGGCAACCTCTCTGTCTCTTCAATAGCCAGTTATACCTGCACTGTACATGATGCCCTGCTTGTAAATCTATTTAGTATAAATTCATGACAAAGATTTTAATGACTATAAAAGCAACTGCAAAGATAGAGAATGTGTAGCAAACACTGAAGATATAAATAAAAACATTACTGAGGAAAAAATCAACTTGAATTTCAGCGGGATCCCAATCGGAAGGAAGTGCAGCTCATTTAAAAAATGAGCAAAGTGTCTTCTTCTTTTACATTATTGAGAAATCATAGGAGACATTTGGCAAATTCGGCTTTGGCAGGATATAAGGACAATAATAAGAGAATGATGGAATCATAGAATGGATTGGGTTAGAAGGCACCTTAAAAATCACCCAGTGTCAGCCCTGCCATGGCAGGGACACCTCCCACTGTCCCAGGCTGCTTCCAGCCCCAGTGTCCAGCCTGGCCTTGGGCACTGCCAGGGATCCAGGGGCAGCCACAGCTGCTCTGGGCACCCTGTGCCAGGGCCTGCCCACCCTCCCAGGGAACAATTCCTGCCCAAAATCCCATCCATCCCTACCCTCTACAAATTAGAATTCATTCACCCTTGTCCTGTCACTCCAGGTCCTTGTAAATTGTGTCTCTCCATCCTTCTTGTCAAGCATTGTAAAGCTGCAATAAGGACACACCAGATCTAAATTATGAGAAGCTTTTAAATTACCCTAAAAAGCAAAAAAAATATATTAATAATGTCATACTTTGTGTCACATAGTGAATGTTCAATTTATATGGCATTTTTTTTAATTTCAGAGCGATATGGTTTGGGTATGCACAGAGGCTCTTGGCATTTCCCTGTGCTTCCATCCCTTCTGATGGGAAAGATTAGTTTGAACAGACAGATCAACAGTGGGACCAAGCAAGGGAAGACTTCTGGGTCACCTGGTGGGAAAAGAGCAGCTTGGATCATCTAGGATAGAGGGAACTGGGAGGTGAAGGAGTTAAATTCTATGTGATCCATAAAGAAGATTAGAGAATTTTTTACCTCTCTTTGTTCAACATTATAGAGAGGGAAGAGAGAGAAAACATTTAATTACCACACACCACCCCGTTCTGGGCTCCAGCACACCCCACCATTTAAACACAATGAAAATGCTGCTCTAGGTGCAGTGACAACATTTCTAAAACATGTTGCACACATTCAGAAATCAAAAAATATCCACTTACTGAGGATTTTTTTATTGTTATCACTTAAAGCTTGATTTACTAAAAAGCATGAACAATTTCCAGCAAAATGCCTTTTACTGTGCTTGTACTTAACCTGGTGTTCAGAATTCCCAGCCAATTATTCAGTGAGTCTCTAATATTGCTGAACTTTCTACTGTAAGCTGGTAAGAAAAAAAATATTCACAGGGAAAAAATATGCATATGAAAGGAAAATAACCTAGCTAAATGCAATGAATTCTACTCAGAATTGTCACTGTTCTACTTATTTTTAATTTTGATCAATTTATTAAAGCTCCTTGATATGAAGAAACTTCTTTTTTGAGGTTTTTTAAATATTAGATATTTGTAAATAAAACAGGAAAATGGTAAAATTTTGGGGGGTTTGTTTGTTTGTTTGTTTGTTTGTTTGTTTTTCCTCAACCAGGTGAAATTAAACAGAAAAAATTTTGGTCTTGTGATTACATAAGTTAGGTTTTAAAAATGGGTGTAGACCATAAAAAATAACTCTGAGAATGGCTGTATTGGAGTGGAGAAGCACAGGCAGTATTTTTTTCACATATATCTCTCTACCTTCAAGAATTTATGCTCAAGTACTTGGAGACAGCTGTAGATGTAAATTGCTGGGTTTTACACCTTCTAATGGATATTTTCTCTATTAATTTGCCTCATAGATTTCTGAAGGCATTAGCATCATTGGCACCCAGGACATCCTGTGGTAAGGAACTCCCCAGTTTAACCATGCATTTTATAAACTTCTTTTTTGTTTTAAAACACCTACCTGCTCACTTCATTTGGTGCCCCCAGTTGTCATAGTATGAGAAAAAGAGAATAATTACAACTCATTGACCTTCCCTGTGCCATTCATAATTTTATTGACCACCATCACATTTCACACCAGTTTTCTTTTCCAGACTGAAAAGTCTTAATGCATTGTATCTTTCCATACAAGCTCTTCTCAAAGCCTGACATTTTCCTCATCTGCATAATTTTTTTCTTTCTTTTTCAATGAAAGGAATGCAGAAATAAATTGTGTCCTGTTCTGATATCAGCTATACAAGGCTAACACAAATCTTCCTTCTGCAAGTGAGTTATCTGTATAGACATCCTGAAAGTTGCAATTTCCAAAATGCAAATTGTTTTACTAGAGAAATATCCTAAGTGGGCTGCTTGCTGTCCAGACAAGCAGTAAGGAAAAAGAATATTTTCAATTAGTTCATTTATGTTCTTCAAGCCAAAGACATACTCAAAATTTTTATAGGTCATGAAGTACTCAGAATTTGTCAAACAACGTACATAGGGAACAATACTTTTCCTACAGCTAGATCTTAGGAAAGCTCCCAAAGCTTTTTTTCCAGGAGGTCAAAAGAAAGAAATAAACTAATAAAAATAAAAAAGAAAGAAACAGGGGGGTAATTTACACAAAAGCAAGGCAAGTATATGACCAAGATCATTACAGTAATAATAAGGTCTAGATAAGGAGCTTTGTGAAGACTGGGAATGTAAATTATAAATAATGTACAGCCAAAAAAAAAAAAAAAGAAAAATCATTAACACTCAGTTTACATACCTCAGAAATGCTCCTTTTGGTCTGAATCTTTGAGAATTTCGTTTTATTTCCAACTGTTTCAAGCTGTGGTGAGCTCATCACTCTGGCCTTCCCTCCTCCCCACTGAAACAAAGTTTTAAATCTCACAGCAAAAAGCAGTCAGATAAATATTCCTGATAACAATTCTGAGTCAAAATTGGGAACATATTGGGAATTTATTCACTGTAGACATTTTCAAAAATCCAATCATTTCCAGGCATTTATTTACAGTAAAACATCCAATTTTTCATAGATATTACCGAAGGTCTGCCCATTGTATTGCATCATAGTATAGGTGTTTTGTTTCTTTTAGCTACTACCAGATCTCATCTCATCTATCTTTGTTTAATGGATAACTGAGGTTTTATCCACACAGACAGCACTTTATTAAATTTGCTGTCCTGCTTAGATGATTACCATTAAGTTTTCTGGGATGTACAAATCGATGAAGTGGCTCCCTTATTGCATCTACAATGTATTAATCAAGTTTTCTGGGGTGTTTAAGCCTTTGACTCCTTAACTTTCTCAAGATATGTTTCCTCTTCTAGGACATCTAATTCATCTCTGATTATATGATAACCATTAAACCATTCTTTACTGAATTTCGTTCTTCAACTACTGATGGAGTTCCAAGTGGTATTGGTCCTTGGAGCTCCTTTCTGCAGGTGCAGTGAGGTCATTTCTCAAGGTTTTCTAATGACATTCAGCCAACACATATCTAAATCAAAACCAGCTATAATAATGTGGTTGAACATTGCTTAACTAATTGAACAGACTTCTGTGATAAAATTTTTAAAGAATCACAAAACGCACAGCTATCTATGATAAAACACCACTTACAAGCCAACAAGGTTTCAGATTCCACATGCCTTCTCCCAGACAGAGCAAAATTGAAGCAGTAATTATGGCTCCTCCTTTGCTTTTTTCCATACAACTGGAACCAGGATGGGAATTTTTCTGGATTGCGGGATTGGGCGTGGGTGGTTCAGCAGAAGGAGCTGAGGGAATGCTGACAGCTGAAAGGTGAATGGACACTGTACATTGCTATGGAAAGGCCTGAATTCCTTTACAGAGTAGGAGTCTAAATCAGGTAATTTTTCTCCATAGAAACCACCTGGGCCAATTAAGTTCATTCGAGAATGAACAGGTCAAAGCAGCTTTAAGAGCAGAGCTCATTCACTCTCTCAGGGGGACTTCAGGGCTTGGTAGTGCTATGAGTACCTGGTTTTGAAGCCGCGTTCATAGCCTGTTCCTAGACGTGGTTATCAAAAAGATGTTATTTGGACAACACAGACACTGCTGGATGATCACAAGAAGCTATGTACATCTTAAAACTTATTTTGCTGTTACATTTTAGTGGTATTATTTATTTAAATATATGCACGTATATTTTTCAGTGTATTTCAGCCGCCTAGGTTTGCAGTGTTCCCTGCTGTCTGACTTAAAATCAAAATGAAATAAAGTAGTCCAGGAAAAGAAAAGAAAATTCAAGCAGATTTTTTTTTTTTTTTTGCTTGCACAAATGTACTTTTCATTTCCTTTTCATTTTCTTTACCCTTCATTCTCAACTTTAACTTTAAACATCTTTGATTACTGAGGTTACAGTAGACCCTTTTAGGATTTAAGTGCAGTTAGTTAACTAATGCAATATTAAGTACTTCCAGAGCTTTATAATGCAGAAACTTATCACAGTTAGAATAATTGAAAGATTAAGGTGCAGTCACCAATGACAAATCTCTGTGATTACATGTCAGGTTCTTTGAAGGGCAATGAAAAATTACAGGAAAAAGAAACTTTTCAAATATATTTGTAATATATTTGAAATATATTTATAGTCAATTTCTTAACCCATGAATTTTTAGCCAATGTTTGGACTTCTTGTAATGTTTACCGATGTTAACATTGAAAAAAAAAGGCCTTGCAGCAATTTCTGTCATTTGCGTTTCTTCTATCATGAGAGTTTAGAGGTTCAGATCAAAACCAGGAGAATTAAAAAAAAAAATAAATAAATAAAATTTGAAGAAGTAAGGAAATCATTTGACCTGGGTGTATTTTGGTGACTGTGTGCCCAGCTGAGGCACATGCACTGACATGCTGCTGGAGTTGCAAAACCCATGGGAGACCATGCCCAGTTTCTTGGCATGGGTAACTCACAACAATTCAATAATCTCTCCTGGTTTAGAGCTAACTTCCATTGCACACCTGATTTGCTTAAATTGATAGGAAAAAAAAAGCTCACTTGATTTTCTTTTGGGGCAGTATATGAAAACTAGACCAGGACATCTAGCAAAAAAACCAACAAAACAAACAAAAAAAAGTTCATTTACCAGATCTCACCTTATAGACCTGTATTTGATTCTGACTACCAGATATAGATTAAATTGTTGTATGCCAAACAGAAGCACATGGTCTTCATGCAGAATCGTGGTGCCACAACTCCATAGCTCAGCAATGGAAGACAAAACCAAGCTGGAAACTGAATAGGCCAAAAGTCAAAATGTTGTTACTAATCTATGAAAGTTCATTGGCAAGTTCAGTGACAGCAGTGGTGAAGATTACAAAGAGTTATAATTTTAGCTTTTGATCTTCATAGACGTCTATCAATGCCTTTCACAGTTTTCCAGAATACTGCAGAGACGTCTCACACTCACATTTGTTCCTATATGATAAAATCACAGAATCCTGTGTTGGTTGGGACCTCGAAGCCCATCCAGTGCCACCCCTGCCATGGCAGGGACCCCTCCCACTGTCCCAGGCTGCTCCAGCCCCAGTGTCCAGCCTGGCCTTGGGCACTGCCCGGGATNGCTGCCCTGACCTGGGCCAGCACCAACCCCTGGGCTGGTTAAACCTCCTGAGATCCCATGGGACACTCCTGGGGGTGTCCAGGTCCCTCTGGATGCCATCCTGTCCCTCAGGGGTGTCACTGCACCCTCAGCTTGGTGTCACCTGCCAACCTGCTGAGGGTGCCTCAAACCCTCCGTCTGTGCCATTGGTGTAGATATTAAATAACAGCAATCCCAATAGATCAGCGCACTACTTTTCTAACAGAATATTTTGAGAGTTGGTTCAAATATAGAGTTTGCTCTTTAGACACCGGCTCTTCGAAAAGCTACCTTTAAACAAGTTATATGCAAAGAAAATAAAGGTTTTGTTAACTACAGTTTGAAGTTTCAGAACTGCATGTGCCACACTTATCCCAGAAATATATTCTGCTACACTAGCCATGGTAGGAACAGTCAAATTATTGTACCTGATTTGTGTGCAAGGGACAAAAATGTTCGTATATAGTGGACAACAACAATTGTTGTACATCATATTCTGATGCTTTTTCTGGTGACCTGGACAATATTTTTCTCTTTTGATGCTTCAATTTGTCTGGTTGCAAACTCCAAACTAAGATGGAAAATGCTTTTAATAATCAGGTAAAAAGCTACATATTAAAAAGCAAAGCAAGCCCCACTTTAAGACACAGATGCCTACTAGTCAGGACTAGGAAGAGTGGAATAATTGGCTTCTG
This sequence comes from Donacobius atricapilla, assembly GCA_013397315.1. Classification (NCBI taxonomy): domain Eukaryota; kingdom Metazoa; phylum Chordata; class Aves; order Passeriformes; family Mimidae; genus Donacobius; species Donacobius atricapilla. The sequence continues at coordinate 26,456 of WBMY01006683.1, forward strand.
ATTTAACTGGAGCTTACGTAGAGCTTCAACAGGAGTGCCACTGGTAAAAAGTAGAAACCCAGCCTTAAAAGAAACTTTCTAATCAAGATTTTGATGGGTTAGGGAGTGACTGGGAAGGTTTGAGATCTCAATTTTAGACTGACACGCCTCACATCTCACACTTGTTATTAGGCTTTAATTTGCTCTTTTGGGTAGAGTCCTAATGACTATTCATTTACATGTGGTTCAATACATTCTCTAAAAGCGGTGCCTTCATTTTCTTAAACTAATTTATAAATGGCATAATGTGCTATGATAGAATATGGTTATATATTGCATTCCATAGGTAATTGCACATTTGTATCAAAGCTAGAAAGTTTTAAAGTTAAAACTTTAAATTCTTGATCAAGTTTTAGCAACTCTACTGAATAAAGAAAAGCATACACCTGAATTAACAAATATGATGTCACTTTGTGAAATAGAAGCCATAAGACACTCACTGAGATTTGTCCCTTAAACTCTGTATTTCACCTAATAAATTCAGCTGCAGGTATTCTTCCTTTAGATACATCATATTAAAGAGATTAAATAAGAGTTAAGTCACATTACAGAGATCTGGCATGTAAGTATGAAAGTGTGAGGATTTTTTTGGAAAGAAATCTTTTTCTTCGCATCTTCAATTTTTGCAGCAGAATGAGCCAAGATGATACACAAACCATAAAACCAGAAAGAACTTAATACTGCATTCTCACTGCAACATCAAGTCATATTTCCGTATTTGCTGTCAGTACTTGAAACACATTACTGGAATGAAAATCAGATTGCCTTCTACAAAGACAAAAATTGCAGATGTTACAGGCAGAAAATAAAATAAATAGGCTATTCTCTGTTTTAAAAATATGATGGCAGTCCCATATCAATCATACACTAGCTTGGAGTTCATGTAAAATAGCAAAAATTGTTTTCCTAAGATATAGTATTTGATTTTGTCCTAGACATACTTCAAGGCATTTAGTATAGTGTATTTCCAGATGAAGCTGAGTAAATTTAAGAAAAATACACATATTGGATAACACAAGGCAAAATTAGGATCAGCATTTGAATTGATGCATATATTTAATTATCAGTTTATTTATTGATTCTTACATTAAAAAAAACCACAAAAACCCAAGCACAAACACAAACAAAACAACCAAAGCCAAAACTAAAACCAAAACCAAACAAAAAACCAAACAACAACAACAACAAAAAACCAAACCAAAACAAAACAACAAAACAAAAAAAGGAAAAAAAATACCACAGAAAAAAACTAGGCAAGGTCTACTTTATAAAGGTCACAAGGATGAGGATATATCTTTCTTTCCCAAGCCAGCAGAAAATTTTTAAGATTCCCAAAATCAAAGAAGAGAAACCTGATGGCTAGAGAGGCAGATAATGTGCTGAGCCCTTTTTTTAGGAGTCCCTTCAATACATGGTACCACAACAGAATCCACAGGCCTCTCTATCCTATTTGCAGAGAAAGGGCAAAAAAAATAGTGTTTCATCTAAGAAGCTACCTATACTGATCACTTAAAATTCAGAGTACTTGGGAAGGGTTTTTGATCATGAGAGTATTAAAAAAATCTGCCAAAGCAAAGGTTAATGCAAGTACATCCCTCCTTTGAATCTTATGCTAATTTTCTTTTTAAAAATGGTAGGTTAAGAGGACAAATGCTGACAAGGCCATTCAGAAAGTTTCATCCATGTCTAAAAAAACATTCAGCTGGAAAAAGCCTAAAGAGTACCTGAATGGCACCTGGAATAAAAAATTATCTGAGGCGAATATAAAATCTTTTCAAGGTGGCTTAAAAGTTGACCATGAGAGATTACAATTATCCAAGTATTATACCTAGCACAGAGGAAAATAGGCTGTCAGGAAGGACCTCATGAGTTGTCACCTTGAAAAAGTTCAACCCCAGCTTTCTGATTAATGTATCTGTAGTGCAGCCAATGCACAGGCCTTTGATAAATCTGATTATTATTGTATCAAATAAGTGACTCATTCATCAGCCTTTTTTGTAGCTTAGCTAAGCTCACATGCATGCCCATGGAAGATAATCACACACAGAGCTTGCAACAAAACAAACTGATTTGTTCTTGCTGGAGTAGTAATTAGGGGACGTTGTGGGGAGGAGGACCAAGGGTTCAGAGTGTAAGTAGTACTGAGTGATCCAGAAAGGAAAAATGAACCCAAAATTTTCCTGGCTGAAGAGTATTATTCAAGTTAAAAGCTTGCAATTGAACAGAAATTAGTTTCTTGACAAGCACTCAGAAAAAAAGCTGAAATATATATAACAGTCATGGCTATTTCCTGGTCAATTACCAAAAATAAAAGTAACATTTTAATTTTTCAGATAGGGTTTGTAGGCATTTTCTTACGGGTGTCCAGCATGCAACCAATCTTCCGGACTCTATTTAGCTGACATTTAAATGTATCTCTACAAAGAAATGCCAATATATGCCCTCCTTATTGCTCTGCCCCTTGTGGATTGTGTGTTGTGTTTTCATACTAGTTCCTAGTCTTTGTCATCCATGCTCTCTAAATATCTGAGCACCGCAACAGCTGAATTGGGAAACCAGCTAAAGCAAAATGAGAGAAGATGAAACAAGACCTGCAAGACAGAGCCGCAAAATCAAGTGAGATGTAATCACCCTTCACTGATTTTGAGATAAAACCTCTTCCCTTGCCTCGGCTGAGGCTGATTTCCATTGCTGTTCCTCTATCCACAATCACTTCTTAAATTTTCTACTGTGTCAAGCCATTTTCTGTGCCTGCAGGTTTGGGAGAACCGAGGCCACTCCAGCAGAATCTTGCTTTTGTAGCATCCAGTCCTCATTCCTCCTTACTTTACACTCCAGCAAAATATTTCATCAAATTTTGTTCATTCAGCTGGTCATCTCAAATTCTTCTACCAGCAACCCATTCACTGTTATCTATTATTGCACATGTGGAAGGATTACCAGCAAAGAGCTGAAGCTGTGCTCAGCTTTTGGGTACTTCCACAACACAAAGAAAGTAATGCTTGCTCAGAAAAGGGGCGAGCAGAAAAATGGCAAAATGTTTCCCTTTTTCTATAGAGACTCCCTTTCTTCATTCCCTTCCCATCATTAAGCTCAGATCATTGTATTGACTATCAGGGGTTTTTTTGATATTTGAAAAAATAACAAAAAAACCCCAATAACTGTTATTATTACTATTATTATTATTACTACTATTATTATTTATACTTTTCATAATCACACTTGCTGTAATTGTTTCTTTCTAGTTTTTTGTGACTAATAAACGTTGCTATCCAATAGCATCTTTTATGCATTTTTTACTGCCTTGACAGTAGTCTGCTAAAAGATTTTGTTGTATATGAAGTTTCTTTTTAAATGTAAATCCCAGTTCTTGTGCACAGCATACCTAAATCTCAAAAATTGTTGAAATCATGAAAGCAACTGGGAAATTTACCAGCCAGTCTCTGGCCTATTCATCTCTCTTTCGCTGATTGTATATAAAGGTGATGCACAGAGTCCTAAGTGATAAAGTGCAATATGGTGCAATGGTGTCTGGCAATTCAAGGATCCAGAATAAACTTCTGGAGTTTATCCAGCCCATCCTCTGACCCAAAGCAACTAACTCATAATAAAATTGTTACTGTGACCACGTAGAGCACTTTCCTTTTGGCTCTTTTACTGCATAAAGAGGAGATGCAGCCTTCCAAGGTGGGTTCTGTTATAACTGTGTAATAATAAAGAACTCAGTGGTCCTTCTCTGATCACTTCAGCCTCCCTCTGTTCCAGTTTCACCTGCCATCTGTTGACTGCAAATTTCTGGAACAATCTTCCTCTCTTTCAGAACTTAAAAAAGGAGTAAGGAGAAATCACAGAAAGTATCCCCAGATGAAATCTGTCCGTCAGTCTGAAGGAAGCTTGTAAAAACAAAAAGTCTTGTCTGTTCCATAAAGGGGAACAATTTAGAAAAAAATTTTGTTTAAATGCTGTGCTAATACATTCTTTTGTGCCAGGAAGAGGTGTAAAGTAGCACCCCAGCACGCATATTTATGTTCAGAAACACGTGTGTGAGTGCTGCACCTTTTGACAACTACACACAGCCCAAAGGCAATGAGATATGGTACCAGGCAGATACAGAGCACCTGGCTTATAAATCTAATAAATTATGTGATTTTAAAATCGTGATAACCAGCAGTCGATAAGCAGTGTGGCAAAGCTGACAAGCACTGCGCAGAAACAGCTTGTTTTGAATAGGACTTATGTAGAAATAATCGTTCACTCTCTGACTGAATTTTTTCCCTTTACTCGCCTACTCAATTCTGGAAATCATACTGTGGTTAAATATTTAACTGTACAGGCACTTTAACAGTGTTGGGAAATGAAGACAAATTGCAGGCACTGGCAGCTGTTTTGTCCATTCACAGGGCCTGTTATGGAAAATATTCAGCTTTAACTGCACCTGCACGAGTATAGAACAGCAGCCAGCCCCAAGCACAGGAGATGTCCTCGATGCACATTGCCAGCAATAGGTAAATAACATATCTGTGGGATAAAAAATCTCATTTAGGCGATACTAATCACCAGCTGTGTGTTTGAAGGTAATGAAAGCCCTCTGAAATAATGGGCAATCACAACATGCCGCCAGGTGTGGAATAATAAAGATATAAAAGCTATTTTGGTCAGCTTTGATTAGGTACATTTTTATTTATTTTGGTGGTTTTTTTGTTTTTTTTTTTTTTTTTCCCTAAACTACTGAATAAAGGAACCAGGGAATTAACCAGTGAACTCTTTGGGAGGTCATAAACCAGCTTCTTTTTTTTT
>WBMY01006684.1:0-27826 GCA_013397315.1 Donacobius atricapilla
TATATATATATATATGAAATGCTCTCTTCTTGCAGGTAAAGAGGATGTCAAAAGGATGGTGCCAAACTCTTGCCAGCAGAGCCCTGAGACAGGACAAGCAGCGACGGCCATAAACTAAAACACAGTAAGTTCCACCTCAACGTGAGGAAGAACTTCTTTCCATGCAGGAGGGCAGAGCACTGGATGAGCAGCCCAGGGAGGTCATGGATTCTCCGTCTCTGGGGACATTCCAAACCCACCTGGACGTGTTCCTGTGTCACCTGCTCCAGTTGACCCAGCCTTGGGCAGGGGAACTGGGCTGGATGAACTCCAGAGGTATTTTCCGACCCTGATTCCGTGATTCTGTAGAAAATGCAAGAGGAACTGGCTTCAAGTTACAACAGGGGAGGTTTAGACTGGAGATTGGCAAAAACTTCTTCATGGAAAGGGTTGTCAAGCCCTGGCAGATGCTGCCCAGGGAGGTGCTGGCATCACCAACCCTGGAGGTGTGGATGTGGCACTTGAGGACAAGGTTTAGTGGTGAATGTGGTGTGGCAGTTTGACAACTGGACTTGATGATCTTAGAGGTCTTTCCCAACCTTAAGAACTCTGTGATTCCATGATTCTGTGTTGAACCCAAAGCTTTCATTCTGCTGGAACAATCTTGCTAGGCTGCTCCCTGGAAGAATGAGAACAGCAAGGTGAGAGACCTTTGGAGAAGTCACATTTTGTACTTCATCACCTGCCCCTGCCCTCTTTGCAGCACCCCACACCTGTGAGTGCCACTTGCCCAGTCCCTCCCCACAACCAGGTGTTCTTAACCTGAGCTGGCTCCTCCTCCTGCCGTGAGGATTTTGGGATTCGTGGATCACAGCCACAGCAGCTGCCTGCTGCTAACACAGCAGCGCATTCCATGCACGTCTCCCAGTTATCCCACTATTGTTTCCCAGGAGCTGCCAGAGGGTTTGTCAGCCTAGATTCAATTAAGATTGGGGCCGGCCTGCTTTGCCCATGGCATAATAAATGCCCTGCTGTGCTTACAGCACCATGTCCCTGGAGATGGTCAGGGTGGGCATTCCTGAGGGAACTTTGTTCTCATTTGATGCTCAGCTGCTCATCACTGGGCTTTGCTCCCTCAGTTATCTCTCTTTTGGGGCCTACCTTCATCAGGAGAAACTAGGAAGGTTTGAATTTCAATGGAGAGTGAGTGCTAAATAATTACAAATTATTTTGGTTATCAATTATGATTATGATTAGATATCAGGAATAAATTCTTCCCTGTGAGGATGGTGAGGTCCTGGGACAGATTGTCCAGAGAAGTTGTGGATACCTCATCCCTGAAAGTGTTCAAGGCCAAGTTAGACAGGGCTTGGAGCAATCTGGGATAGTGGGAGCTGTCCCTTCCCATGGCAGGGGTTGGAAAGGAATGGTCTTTAAGATCCCTTCCAATCAAAATCATTCCATGATTCCATGTTACTCATTTAGCCTCTCTCTCTACCAGTCTTTCCCCTGATGCTTCTGCAGCTCAGAAGGTGACAGGGGTTTCTTCTGATACATATATCCAATCTAAATTTATCCTTTTTTCAACTTAAAGCCATTCCCCCAGAGTGTCTCAACAGCAAAGAAAGTCCCAAGTCAGTCTTCAAGAGGGAATATTGAGGGAAATACAACTCAGTAACTTCCTTAAGTGTTTGCTCTGTCATCAGGGAGAGGTTATGTCACCACTGTTATCCTGTCCCAGCATAACCATTCCTGAAGGTGTCTACAAGCACAGGAGCTTTCTGCTTCCCAAGGGATACTCTCCAATTCCCTACAATTGCAGAGCAAATTCTCTTCGATCCCCCGTTCTCCAGCCACCCCACATGGTGCAGGCTCAGCCTGAATCAACGCCCCAGCTATTCAGATTCCTCCAGCTGTACCCTGGCAGAATTCCTCACATGCAAATACATTTGTTTGTCTAAAATGACAGTTTGGAACAGAGATCACCGGAGTCTCGTTTTTAGCCAATTACCCAGCATTTGCTTTGCCCAATTTGCATGGAGAACAACCGATTATTGCTTTCAGTCTGAGGGGAATTGTTTGCCTTTTGCAGCCTCACAAGCTGCAGATGGAGCCTAATTCTGGGTGTGAGTTTTTTTGTGTAAATAGAGGAAACAATAAAGCATGGAGAAAATGGTCTGTCTGGGGATGTTAAGTGGGGAGAGAGCAGAGAGCACCTCACCACTGAAAATTGTGGTCTTGATTATTGCTTATTAACTATGGAAAAAAACTGAGCCAGTGTCATCCAATCTCCTGCCCTATTTCATTGCAATGCAGTACTTTTAATAATCCTGCCTCCATATTCTAAAGAATCTCAAAATTAGTGATTTCTTAGCGGGATTCAAGGGCTCCATACACTGCTGATAATTTTTGACAACAAATGAATGCCCTCTTTTAATTATCTTTTCCTCCTCAAAACTTTTGAACACCTACCCTCACCCTCACCAGATATATTACATTTTGATTTCTTATTTTATCCTCCTCGCTGGAGATATTCCAGAATTATCTGGACACAATCTGTGCCATGTGCTCTGCAATAGCCCTGATTGAGCAGGGAGGGGAGACCAGATGACCCCACTGTGGTGCCTTCAAACTTTACCCATTCTGTGATTTTGTGATCTTTCTTGTGGCAGCTCTCAGCTTTAATAAGCTTTAAAAGACCTTTCAAAAATAGGAGCAAATGCCTTTTAAAATAACCTCTCAAAGTGTGCAGACCAAAGCCATTTAGTAATTTATACGCATGAAGCCATATAGATGCTCCACTCCCATTTACTTCAGAAGAAATTAAAATATCTCTGTGGGTTTGGCACCTCTTTGATTTCTCAAATCTTTGTCCATTTTTAATCTTTGTTTCCACGTGCAGAAACCAAGGAGCAATTTGTCTTTGGTTAGATCATTAAAAACTAGAGAGAGGCCAGTTTCTGAACGCTGGTTTCTTTCCTCTAAGTGTGATTTCCAGGAAGATCCTTTTCCAGTCCTATCAACTGTATTTCTGCAGCCAAATCATAATGGTGACAATGGTTTAAAGCATTCAGGATCCAAATTACCAGGGCCTATTGAGGGAGAGGATGTATTAGGAGTAGTTCCTTAGTGGAAATAATTCTTGGAGCTGTGGCACACAGAGCTTTTTCCTGGGGAATCCATAAAATAAATGCAGTGTGTGCATCTCATTATCCCAGAACAAGTAAAGAACAAAATAGAAACGTGAGGATAAGAAAAGTGTGATTGAAGGTCTCACAGGGAATGAAAAACTCAGCTCGTGAAGAAGAAACAAAAAGGATCAAACCTGGCTTAGATCACTAAAAAGAGGTGATCACACGGAGGAGCACCAGGAGCATTGGACACAGAGGGAGAAGAGCCACTTCATTAGAAAGTCAATACAGGCAGAAAAAAAAAAGATTAAAAAAAATATTTAGGCTAGAAATAAATTTTGCCTGAAAATCAGAGGATGACTCCTGGCTATCAGAGGAGAGATGTGCTGGAATAGGATCTCAACAGAACTAAAGTCTTGAATCCTTGGAAGGCAAAACACTACAGGGTGAGAGGAAAGGGGGGGATTTTAGATAGGATTGTCAGGGGGATTTCAGATTGAATATTAGGGAAAAATTGTTCTCCCAAAGGGTGGCCAAGCACTGAAGAGGCTGCTCAGGGAAGTTGTTGTGTCCCCATCCCTGGAGGGATTGAGGAGATGTGTGGATGTGATACTTGGGGACAAGGTTTAGTGGTGGATATTTCACTGCTGGGTTAATGGTTGGGCTCGATGATCTTGGAGGATTTTTCCAGCCTAAAGAATTCTACTATTTTATCACCACTTTAAATAACTGGATTTGTAAGACATGGGGCCCCGAGGGACTGGAGATAGGAGGGGGTGGTCCCTTCACATGACAGTCCCAGCTTGGGGCTCAGGTGGGCAGCAGGAAGAGCAACAACCCAGCAGAGAAACACCTTGCAGCAGGAGATGCTGGGAAATGCAGGGTCAGCCCTCTGGGCCCTGTGAGCATCTGCTTTTCTTTGCCTCTCTGCACGTGTGCTCTGTACCTGGCAGAGACCACAACATTGTTTTGATTTTTTTGGCTTTTCTTTCTCTTTCCTCCTAGTGGCAGAAGGGAACTTTGTGGTACCCAAGAGAAGCAAAACATAAAAAACCCTGGACAAAGAGTATGAAATTGTTTTGCTGGGCTTTTTGTATTTGCTTTGGTTTTGGTTTTTTTTCTCTGCCTCCAACACACATGCCAATTTTGATGGTTTGTAACTATGGGCAACCTGTGTTTAAACAGGGGATAAATAATCAAAATCCCTGTCCCTATAGGTCTTATTACTGAGGAAAGCTCTTGTCACAGCTTTCTGTCTTGGAAGGAAGCCTGGTTTTAAAGAATCAGCAGAAATCTGCCAGTGGGCAGTTGGAAAGGGAAAGAGGGTACAGAGGTCCCAACAGGAATCAAGGGCATTTTGTCTTTGGACCTGATGAGGATTTAACTGCATTCCCGCAATTCACAATGCTTTTTTTTTCCCTGGTAATTTAAAATTGTATTCCAGCAGGGTCAAAGAGCCTTCAGCATCTTTTCACCTGCTGGTTGAAGGTGTCTCTGCCTGAGCAGGGGAGGTTGGAATTAGGTGACTTTAATGTCCCTTACAATCCAAACCATCCTCTGATTCTGTGGCAATACAGGGTTGGAAGCAAGAGAGGCTCATTAAATTTCACTCTTTAGAAAGAAAATAACTCCACAGGCTTCAAACTACAAACCAAGGGATAACCAGGAAGCAGCAGGAAAGAAATTACAGTTCTTTGCTTCCATTGCCCACAGCCAAACCCATGAAGAAGAAGGNCCAGTTCTTTGCAGGTGAGGCCCTTTACCACTGCCCACACCCAAACCCATGAAGAAGAAGGTGTAAAAGGACTTAGCCTACACCCTAAATCTTCCATCTTGCTTTGTTTATATTACTATATTCTAAAACCTTAAACTCTAGGTTTTTTCACGCTGTGGTATTACACACTTCTATTCAAACTACACACCCATAATCCCAGCAATACCTCTCAATTTTGGAAGCCTTTTCCACGGCCTTGGGTCAAATGCAGTTTTCTATTGGGGGTCAGTGCCTGTCATCACAGAAAGCCTGAAATTCTCAGTGCCCAGGGTTCCAACACCACTTGATGGATTTATCTGCATTAGAGAAGAGCAAAGGCTGGCGTCACACAGAAATAAGAACACTCCTACGTGGCCATCACCACTCTGGCAGTGACTCAGATGTGGGACTTTAGGAGCTGTGAACTCTGCAGAGTGACCTCCTGGAGTCAGCAGCTTCAGCAGAGAATCCTTAATGGATCAGCTGAGCCCTGTGAGGAGTTGGGAGTCTGACAAATGGATCTTTCCTGCTAAAATATTCTCTCAGAAGAGTCCTGGCATTATCCTCTGACAGCCACCAGAAACCACTGCCTGTCAGCACCCCAGAGGGGTGATCTCATTTCCAGAGGTAAAACAGGTGGCCACCCATTTGTGTGAATCCACTGATATCCAGAGAGAGAAACAGCCAGGATTCCTCCGACTGCATCAAGCACCAAGGCATTTCCAGGAGCTGTTTTAGTCTTTTAAGGGCTAGAAAAAGACCCTGAAAACATTGTCCAGACACCAGCAGAGCTGTGAGGTGTCACCCTCTCTTCCTCTCATGACACACATCTGCTGTATCATGTAACACTCTCCTCATCTACCCCAGCTGGACGTGAAAGAATCACTGAATTATCACAGGAGTGATAATTGATTTGAGGTCAGAATTACCAAAATAATACATTATAGAGGGGTTACAACTACTACACACTAAGCAGCATCCAAAGATCTTTAACTTGTTCAGCCGTTCAGACCTTGGGCTTCGCTTTTACACTATAAATATCTTCCTTAAGGGAAGCTGCAGCCTGACATTAATGACTTATAACTGTTAAATAAACCATCTATAATACACTCAGTGCAGTTACAAATGACACAAACAGTTCTTTAATAAATATGGGATAATGGGAAGCAAAATGCATTAGCAGGGAAGGGTTGTGATTTAGGATTATTTGAGGGTAGTAGTAGATCTTGCAGGTCTTTGGAGTGCGTCCTCACAAATATATTAATTCCTAAAGGCTGTCAGCCTTGGTTCAGTTTAATTAAAAAAAAAAAAAAAAAGAAGGAATTAAAATGTGGCAATCCATATTTTAGGGGTTTTAAATAATAATAAACCTTACTTATATGCTCATTTTCAAAGCATTATACAACCTGCCACTGTGAGGCAAAATAAAATCTAAAAGTTTAATGCCTAGATCATGATTGTAGGATGAAAAGACACAAGATGTGTTTCTAATTAGAGGAGGGTGATGCCTTGTGATGTTCAAGGTTTTTATTGGAAAGGTTTTATACTTTGCTTCACTTCTGTTTATGGGATATGCCTCTATTTTATAAATGCATACTTGTTTTTTATCCTCCCTTTTGCTTCTTTATGGCTTTCATTTACTTACACAATATTTTTCTTTCTTTTTATTTTTTTATTTTTTTTCCCTGATATGTGGGGAGATAAACATTTATTCTTTTTATAAAGCCTAAATTTTTTTAGGCATTAAATTGACTCACAGACTTTTGCCTGGGAAGATTCTCTCCCCTTTTTTTCTGATGTGTTTGATCCCTCATGAATTGTGAGGCATTGCTGTGGTGAGAGTCACCATGGAGGCCATGCATTTTTCCAGCTGTTTCCGGACAGAATTTCAGGACCAAACCTAATTTAGGCTCATTTTGTACTTACCTGTGCTCACAGTGGTACAAAAGGAGACAACTTTGCCTTGTTTTTTGTGCTCAACAGCCAATTTCATTTTTCTGGCAGTGGCTGGGCACATAAAAGCACTGTTTCTATAAATACAGCAACAAAAAAAGGAGGGATCAGGAGTCTCCATCTTTTCTTGGATGAGGGGGGAACACAGTGGAAAAGGATGAAGAAAAGGTGGGCACCATCTCTTTGGCCAAGTACCCAGTGACAGGATGAGAGGAAAAGACAGAGAGGTGCTACTCTACCCTCCAGACACCTCTGCAGCTGAAGAAGGTGCCGCTGTATTTAGCTGATTGACTCTTTTTCCATTAATTTGTCTCATCAATTTATGAAGATGATAAATATTTAGCAAAACATGCAGATGTTTAGCAAATATGTCCTGCACTGAGAAATCCCGTCCTTTTTTAGTTCTGCTGTGTGAATTATTTTGCTCCTTTTGAGGCTGTCACTTGCTATGTCCATGTCAGGGCTCCCGGTACCTCTTGTTCTGCTTGTCCTGTTCTGCATTAAAAAGAAGGTGCTGAATGAACAGTCAGGCCCTTTCTGAGGCCACTCAGGACCCTGCAGACCTCTATCACTTCCCAGCTCTCATTTTCTGGAATGATGAAGCCTAATTTATTTACTCATTCTTTGCAAAGAGATTGTTCCACTTCCCTGATAATCCCTGCCACCTTTTCCTGCGTCTTTTCCAATTTCATTCAGTTCTGTTGGAGGCAGGGGAATTGGGCAGGCACACAGTAATTAGTGAATGCATAATAGATATTTACCATGGCAGGAGTCTGAAAACAGACCGCTGAACTCACCAACACACATCACAATGCCCACTTTTTCTCTTTTTCCTTCTGGCTCTCCAGTGGGATCCTCCTCTAAATGGACTGGGAATGTCCTGAAGACAAAAGCCACCATATAGATTCCTCCTCAGTGCCTGGTACTGTTGATTCAGGCATTGGATTAAACCTGAGACCAAGCAGCCAGTGCTGCATGAACAACATTGCTTTGAATATTTATAGAATCACAGAATCCTGGAAAGGTTTGGTTTGGAAGGGACCTTGCAGGTTACCTCATTCCATCCCCTGCCATGGGCAGGGACACCTTCCACTTCCCAGATTGATCCAAGCCCCATCCAGCCTGGCCTAGGACACTTCCAGGGATGGGCCAGCCACTGGGAAACATATTCCAGAGCCTCAGCATCCTCACAGGGAAGCATTTCTTCCTGACATCCCATCTAAATTTATCCTACTTCAACATAAATCCATTCCCCCTTGTCCTATCTCTACACATCCTTGTGAGAAGTCCTTCTCCATCCTTCCTGTGGGTCCCTTTCAGGCACTGGAAGGGGTTCTGAAGTCTCCCTGGAGCCTCCTCTTCCCCAGGCTGAGCAATCCCATCTCTCTGAGCCTCTTTTCAAAGGACAGCCCCGTGGTCAACTTAGTGGCCTCCTCTGCACTTGGTCCAACAGATTTCTTGTGTTGGGGCCCCCCACATGACAGGAAATGTGCATTCCAACATTTCAGTGATCCTCCTTCAGTGATCATCCCTGTGGAAGGGAAATGAGTGACCGGGTTGGAGTCTTTTTGCTGCTGCAAAGCAGCAGAAACAGCTCGCAGTGAACGAAACTAACGATCTCCCTGTACAGATCTCTCTTGTGCTCGGGTATCCGAATAGGAAGTGGTTTTGTATTCCTGCTTCAGGTGAAGCCCTGCTGAAGGAATCACTCGTGCGAACAGCTGGATTCAAAACCCGCGTGGCAGAGATTCTGCTCTCCCTCATTCTGCCGTCAAGGGGCAGAAAGGCAAACTGCAAACGTGGCTCGTTCGCATTTAGCGTTCCAAATTATGCTGACGGAGAAACTGATCTCTTTCACTTTGCTCTTGCTCCTTTAAGTTTACCCTGTCAGGGTGGAGAGCAGGCAGAAGTGTCTTCCTTGATGTGATGTTTGAGCGGCATTAAAATATATTTTGGGAGAATTAAAATGCAGTGAGAATAAGGAAGCGTTTTAGCCCTTATGAGTGAAGTTTAAGCAGCTGCCAACATTTCCAAGCGGGAGAAAATACAGAATTAAAATGAATCTGCTCTACATTCCTGAACTGATATTTTTAAAAAACTGCTTTTAAAAAGTTTCCAAGAACACAGCTCACACTCAGTCTTCTGCACAGCAAAATGAAGCTCTAAGGTACTCAGTGGCAGCTGGCCAGTGGAAATGACATGGGAAGAGAACAGCAGGGAATTGTCACAGCAGGACTGAGGTGGCCAGGCTGGACAAGTGCAACTGTGTCAGCCAACATCTTGACCAACAGGTAACTGATGACTCTGCCAGGATATGACTAAAATATCAGAAAATAAACCACCAAAACATAAACTTGGGCGATTATTTTTAATCTATTCCAGACACTCGTGAGTCAGTGGAGGTAGGACTGCTCACAGTTTATGTCTGGAATTTTCTGACCAGTTTGGACATGTGAAGGACAATATGATTTATCTGCCTTGATGAAAAGATGATGTTTTGTTTTTGTTTCTTATTTTCGATCCATCTGAATGAAATCAAGCTTCGTTGCTGATTTGTTCTAAAGGTGATAATTCTCGTTCTCTGAGTGACAAACTAAAAAATGGACAGATATTTGCTATTGCAAATTGGGTGGAAAAAAAGTCACCTTCATCCCTATAAAGACAAGCAGTCACCTGGTCACCAGATGGACTTTGGGACTGGTTGATGTAGACTGTGGCAGAATTTCCTTTCCTCTCTGTAAAAGAGGAAAGACCAGTTCCACAAAGCAATTTGTTAAGGCATTCCTGGCCTCAATTTTTCTAGGGGACATGATGGAAATCTTGGAGGAGAGGAGAGAGAGATCTCCTAACTTGAGAGCTTAGTTCCAGGTAAAAGTTCTCCCTGGTTATCCACAGGTGCAGCGCTTCACTCTGTCCATCAAATCCTGGCTTGCCCTTTACACAGCAATTAAAAGCATCCAACTGAAGATGGAAACTCCTGCCAGGTGGAACCTGGAAAAGGAATAAGGCTGCCTTTGAAGAGGAACATTATTAATCTTGATGTGCTGCCTAAAAACCTGCTCAGTTGTACAACCTGAAAAACAAAATGCAGTCCGGATGTGCATGAAAGGCCGTGGTGATCACTCAGAAATTTATTTCAGTTTTTGATCCTACAGGGGCTCCAAGGCAGATGGAGAGGGACTTGGGACAAGGGCATGGAGTGACAGGGCAAGGGGGGATGGCTTTGAATTGCACAGGGCAGGGATAGATGGCATATTGGGAAGAAATTCTTCTCTGTGAAGGTGTGAGGCCCTGGCACAGGTTGCCCAGAGAAGCTGTGGCTCCCCCATCCCTGGAAGTGTCCAAGGCCAGGTTGGATGGGGCTTGGACCAGCCTGGGATAGTGGAATGAGACAATTTTTAAGGTTCCTTCTGACCCCAACCATTCTCTGATTTCGTGAAAAGAGCATTAGTGTTTTCTCCTCAATAAAAGGTTTAAAAAAAATCTTTGAGGCACACCTTTATTCCTGCCTCTCAGCATTTCTTGGATACTAAATTAGGGACCCTTTTACAAGGACAAGCATTTCCAGTCTGGTCTTCTTCATATCCACGTTAGGTCTAGGCGAGAGCAATACCAACAGCATCTTGATATTATCTCTTTTTTCTTTTTTGGGGGGGTCTTTTTTTTTGTTTTGCTTTGTTTTTTGGTATAAGTGAACAGAGCTCTGTCAGATGCTTAAATTACTACCCTGAGAATTGAGATTTCTGGAGTTAGCTCCCAGTAACAGCACAAATGCCCTGGGTGGATTTTGACAAGTCCTGTAACTTCCTTGTCCCTTAAATATTAACAGATAAAATGGAGGGTTTATTTCCTAAGGCAGTTGAGCTCAGGCACTAATGACTGTGAGATGCTGCAGTGATGGAGACGTTTGACAAATGTAAGGAATGATGCTGCTGTTATTACTGTGATGGATCAAAACTTTACTTCAGGTTCATTAACTTGATCATTTTCCCTCTCAGTGTATAAACACACTATTTTTGGCAGCTCAGATTCTGAAGAATATATCATTAGTTATATACTAATAATGTCAGCCTGAAATTCAAAGTCAGGTGGTGCAGGTGAATGAGGGTTTTTTTTTCCCTACTTTCTTTAAAATCTGACTGTGAAAATTATCTCCCTTAGCACCACTGGGTATAGCAAACACAGAAGTTCCCCTTGGTGACAAGGCAGAGGAAGGGCTATTAATGGGTGCAGCAGAATTTGAAAATAAGTGCTAACAACTTTTGAAAAACATTTCTGGCAGAATTGGATTTTGGGTGCGATTTGGCTGGAGCTGAACAGAAACTGATAGATTTGGGCAAGACAAGATGGTGCTGCTGAGGAATTTGGGTTGTCTCTGCACCCAGGACCAGGTTAGGAGGCTCATTTACTCCTGCAGGAGGTCGGGATCCTTGTGCCACCATCCCTGAGGTCCAATAAAACTTTCCATGACCATAGATATTCACTAGAGCAAGATACAGCAGCCTTCTGCCCCCACTAATCCTGTGCTGACTGTCCAGTAAAAGGTGGAGGGAGCCAGAACTGGTCTGGCACTGGACACAACATCTGTCCTTGTCACCTGGGCTGTCTCTTACTGCTTCATATTAAACATGGATAGCTAGGACTTAATTTTGTTGAAGTTTCAAGATATCACTTCATTTTATGAGGACTCAGAATTCAAGGCCTCTGGAGGATGAAGAACCTCCTGGGTAAGTTTTTAGCAGAGATGACGAAAGCCATGAAGTGTGACCCACAGCCATTATTAGTGAGAGTGATGATGGATCAAGGTACTTGAGGAGAGGCACTTTGATAACTTCAGCAGCCCTGAATTTTCTTTGGCTGTGCTAAAAGTCCTGGCTTTTTTTTTTTTCTTCTTTTTCTTTTTAGGAGATACAAATCAATTTGTAATATTTATGGATAATTACACCTTGGAAAAACCTTTGGACAATTGGATCATTGAGTCTGAGCATTGATCCAGCACTGCCAAGTCCACCACGAAGCCATGTCCCCAAGTGCCACATCTACATGGATTTTGAACACTTCCAGGGATGTTGATTCCATCCTTCCTTGGGCAGCCTGTTCCAATGCTTGACCACCTTTTCAGTGAAGAATTTTTTCCTAATATCCAATCTAAAGCTCCTCTGGTGCAACCTGAGGCTGTTTCCTCTGGTCCCCTTCAAGATGCTGAAAACAACCTCAGGGTAAAAATTCCTCAGAGGGATCCTCCCGGATCTGCCATCTCCCTTTGCTCCATCCCTTTTGTCAGTGTCTTGACAGAGGTAAAAAAATGCTCACCACCCACCAAAGATGCACCATGTTACTGTGCTGACAAAAAGAAATCATAAATGTGATGAATATTCCCTCTCCTGATACAGTGACCTGGCAGTGATTTGGGGAAGACCTGGGTGGTCACAATCCAGTGTCAAGACTTGTTCCTTACTAAAACTCATGGGGTTATAGTGAGAGACGTTGTCTGAGCTGGTTTTCTCTCCAGAAGCATTGTAGGGTGATTTTCCATCGGGCTAATTAGCTAATCACCAAATGAGTTGTGGTGCTGTCACTGTCTTTCCATGAATCCCCCTGACAACGAGGAAGGTGAGTGCAGATTCCAAACCCAGGGCTCCTGCAGGTTTGATGAGGATAAACCCAGCAAGGCATTGTGGAACTCGCTGTTGCAGAGCTGCTGTGAGAAGCAGCACATAATTAAAAACACTCTCCTGGAGAGGATGTCATTTAATCTTCTTCACCTCGGACAGAAAACACAACAAAAGGGGAAGATCTGAATCGCAGGGAAAGCAACGTCATGTTTTTGCTGTCGCGTGATTTGCTGGAATTCCTCCCATTAATTTTACTCTCGATATTGAATTGAAGGTCAATCAATATCGAATTGCAGGTCAGTCGTGGCAGATTGCAGGTGAAAATTGTGGGTTTTATTTCAGCAAACATGACATTTGTGTGGTGCACATGAGCATCTTGGACTTGTGCTCTCCAACGTGCTCAGCGGTCTCAAAAGCACAGCGTGGTCCCAGAGAAACAGCAGGGGACTAAAAACGGTGATATTTTATTGAGGAACAGAGGATTGATTAGACTCAATTAGACTGTGGTCCATTTGTTCACATTTCTTGCCTCAAGCAATGAGTGAATTCCAGCATTTCAAAGGCTAGGGGAATTATAGTGAAGGAGGAGACATGAAATCTGAAGGGTTTTTTCACTGACCTAAAACTCAGCCTTTGCTAAATGGAAACTCCAGAGTGAGCTGTGAGCCCTGCAATGAAATTTGGGTCAAGCTTTGACTGATGTCAGGATAAAAATTTGAGCTATATTTGGGCTAAAATGAAAGGACAACTCTCTCTGCCTTTTAGGGATATCAGAGTATCATTTATTAAACACATGATAGCAATGGCTGAGGCACCAGCTCTGGCCAAAGCCTCCTCACTCTCCACACTGTGTGAAATAAAACATCTTTCCTCTGGGTCTCCCTGCTCCATTTTATTTTCAGCAAAGAATAGGAAAAGGGTCAACAAAAAAAAAAAATTGCTTTCATCCAGTCTTAGTTTCTTCTTGTTCCCATACTCCCTTTAAAAAAAGGGGGAAAAGGATAATTTTAAGGGATGAGCTCTTTCAAAGTTAATTTTTTACTGGCCATATTTATGCTGCAGACTGGAGAGGGCTGTGATACAAACTGTAAATCCCACAACGGGTGGGATAGTTGCAAGAGCCATCCTAAGTAGAGTCATTTAATATGGAATTATGGAATGTTTTGGGCTGGAAGGGACAAGGGACCTTAAAGACCACCCATTTCCACCCCCTGCCATGGGCAGGGACACCTCCCACTATCCTAGGTTGCTCCAAGCCCTGTCCAACCGGGCCTTGGACATTTCCAGGGATGGGGCAGCCACAGCTTCTCTGGGCAACCTGTACCAGGGCCTCACAGAGGGAAGAATTTCTTCCTAATATCTAATCTAAACCTGCGATCCTACTCAGAATTTTTCTCAGAGGTGCTTGTAGCAGTTCTGAAAACCTCACAGCTCTCCAGACCCTCTGAGAGAAGTTAATGTTGCACAAGTGCTGCTAATTTTTAGTTTTGCAGCCCTGCCCTGATACCTTCAATTAAAAGGGAGGCTGATCTGAAAACTCACCTTTAGCAGCTGGATTAGGGCTCATTAGGACTCTCAGTTTAGGAGAAATCTTTAAAAACCAAAGTAAATCCTCCCCAGAGAAAACTCCCTCAGTGGAGACCAGCCCTTGGCAATGTGTGTCTCTTGTTGCTCCTCAGGGGAAATTCTGATTTCTGCCTCTCCTGCCCTTAGGATTGGTATCAGAGAGGTCTGGAGTTGAGTTTTGGGGTCTACTGGTCATACACAAATGGTGCTGGAGCACTTGATCAAGATATAACATCACCATAAATGGTTTAATCTGCATTTCAGGTGATTTGCTTGGAGGGGAGTGCTGTGATTACCTGCTCTGGCCTCCTGACCGTTGAAATAGCGAATAGGATTTTTCAGTCCTAATTTGTGCTTCAAATCTAATACTCATGCTAATGCTAAAGCTTAATGTCTAAAGAAGAAAAATCCACTATAAGTTGAAAAAGTTCTTGTTTTTATAGTTGCAAGGATGGAGAATCCATCACATCATTAGTTAAGCAGATTAAATAGTTAACAGCAAAGTCTTGCAAATGTATTCCTTAATTTCTTCTCTAAATTGAAGCTCTGCAAATAATTGATATTTTGGTTCACTAGGCAAATTAAAAATAAAAAAGAAAGAAATTGATAAGGAAAGAAAACATTTTGGCATGAACGAGCTCCTCAATTTGTGAACTAAAACAGTGCTACAAAGGTCTGAAAAAATGTGAAGTCTAATTATAGCAGCCCAGAACTGAAGTAATGAGGGCCTAGAGAGCGTAACGGATAAGCAGAAGATAATGCTCTGATAGGCATGATGTGCACAGCCCTTCAAAGAGCAACAAAAACCTACGTGAGGCCTCTCTGGGATGGTGCAAAGGACTAGAAATGTTCGAAAATGGGATTTAAAGGTGAAGAAGAGCCGGCGAACGTGTGGCTGTGCTGGTGATGGATTTTTCATGCGTGCTCAGAGCATGGACAAGGTAATTTCCTGGCTGAAATGCACCCATCAAAAGGTTGCCAGCAGGAGGAGAAATGCTGATCTAAAAGTGGAGCTTAATCCTCTGGGTTGCTGGGCAGCTGGGCCCAGCTGTGTGTTGGTTGGTTACGAGCACACGGATTTTTCTGGTTGTCTACAGGGTGAGGAAAGAGCAGGACACTTCCAGCCTGGAGTCCAGGGGTGCAGTCAGAAGAGATTTAAAGTTAGGATGGGAGAGGGGGATAGATACAGACATCGGAAAAGGCAGCCTTTTCCAGAGGGTGAAGCAGATCTTGAGCAGAGCACCTGGCTTAATTTATTTATCGTCATTATTATTAGAAAAAGGAGATCAAGAATGTTCAGTCCTCCTCACAGGAAGGATGCGGAGCTCTTGGAGCAAGTCCAGAGGAAGCCACCAAGAGGATCAGAGGGATGGAGCAGCTCTGCTGTGAGGGCAGGCTGGGGGATTTGGGATTGTTCTGCCTGGAAAAGAAGAAGGCTTGGGGTGACCCAATTGTGGCCTTCCAGTACCTGAAGGGAACCTGCAAATAAAATGGAGAGGGATCTTTTTGCAAGGGCAGGTAATGACAGGAGGAGGGAGGATGGATTCAAACTGAGAGAGGGTTTAGATGGGATATTGGGAATAAATTCTTCCCTCTGAGAGTGGTGAGGCTCTGGCACAGTTGGCCCAGAGAAGCTGTGGCTGCCCCATCCCTGGAAGTGTCCAAGGCCAGGTTGGATGGAGCTTGGAGCAACCTGGGATAGTGGAAGGTGTCCCTGCCCATGGCAGGGGAGTTGAAAATAAATGAACTTTAAGGTCCCTTCCAACCCAATTCATTCTGGGATTCTATGATTTTTTTGTGGTGATTATTCTGTGATCTTAATATTTTTCCAGTATCAGCCAGGGTAGGTTTTCTGGAGGGACTGGTGGAAGTTGTAAGTCCTTCATCCGTCCCCTCTCCTGCTGCTGACCCTGTGTGTGCTGCCCCTTGTCTGGCACAAAACATGAGCTTTGTTACCTCTTTCCTTCTTCTTCTCCTCCATCAAGTGCATTTTGGCTGCCTCCTGCTCAGTATATTTCATATATATCAAAAAGAAAAAGAAGTCCATTTTCTTGGAAAACGGCGCCTTTCTAGTAATACTTCAAAAACATTTCAAAAATGTCACCCTTTCGAAGATTTTTAACTGATTCATTGCTTGTTCCAGCCAAGGGAGGAAAAAAAAAAGGGTGCTTTCTTCTCTTCCTTTCTCCTATTCTGGGCCCTTTTGGTTTGTGTTTCTGAACCTGTTACTCCTGTCCTTCCATCATGGGAAGGAGCCTTGAGATGCCTTGCAGGTCAGTGATGGTTATGCTGCATTTTCTGCTTGTTTCATTCCTTCCTTTTAAAATACAGCCCTTTAAACTCGTTTATCTTGCTGGAAGCAGGTCAAGAAAAAACAATAAATGCAATGAATGGGAAAATCTCCCACAAACTCACATAATAACTTTTCAAGTGGTCAAACTCTGCCATGACCAGCAACTTTGTTATGCTCAGAAGTGACAACTTTAAAACCAAGCTCTGAAACATTTCATTCCTCCCCCAGACATTTTTTTTCCCTCTGTTGCAGGTGTGTAATGAATATCCTTTGGGCCAATGGGACATGACTGAATGAAATACCAGTAAAGAAAATGGAATGAAAATTTATAACTTCAGCTGAAGGGCTAAAGATCCCCAGAAAAAAAAAAAAAGTATAAATATTCTGTGTGGAGAGAAAATATAAGCACCACACATTCACCAAAAGCTGGCTTTGCTTTTCAGGTGCGTCCAGCTGTGTAAGGTTTCGCTTTGCAACAAAAATTAAGATTTACATTATAATTAGCAGATCCCCCGCAATCCTCTCAAAGCTATCTCAGCTCTTCTGGCCCCAGTAATATATTCGTGTATTTAAAAATAATTTAAAATTATATTCCCAGGCAGTGGATGTAGGATTTATGGGATGACATTGCATTGCTTTACCTGATTTGGGGCACACCTGGTTCTCAACAAGGGAGGATGAGGAGGGAAGGAAAGAATTAATTAGACATAACCAAAAATAATGATGGACACTGATGTTCACAGCATTTCTGCCTCATGGGATGAGGAATGAAGGAAAATTTGTATCAGCAGGTTAAGAATTTATTTTATTGGGTTACCTGCTATTCCAGGAGCTCCTTTTGCAGTGTGGTCCTTCCAGGCAAGAGAGTGTAAAAAGCAGAGGATGAATCCAGGAATGGGGCAGATGGAAATAAACAATTCTTCCTTCTCTCCAGCACAGAGCACACGAGAAATCTTCAAGGGACTGGGTAGAGGAGGGCAGGTAGGACAGGCTTCATTTGGGGTTTAGGACAGGCTTAATATGGGATTAAGCACAGGCAAAGGCCAAAAAAATCCCAGAAGCAGTAAAACCAAAGATCTGAAATCCTTTTTCCTAGGGCAGAGCTGTAGGGAACCATTTGGGCAGCTTGAGAGAGAAGCGGAGATCTGGAAAGCTCAGTCTAGTGCTGTAGTGCTGGAAAGTGCGGACACCTTCTAGGAATCCTCTGTCTCCATGGGACCACTTTTCTGTTTATTCTTTGGTATGGTTTGGGAACTGGAATGTTTTCTTTCCTCTCTGTCTGACTTACAACCCTGAGGAAACTTCTCCAGAAGTTAACTGAAGCAAAAATTGGCGAAGAGCTCCTATGGACTCGCCATGTTTAATTTTTTTGGTTGGTTGGTCTTTGGGGGTTTTGGGGCCTTATCTTTGGTGTTTGTGTGCTCCTTCTGACACCTTCGGGAAAAAAATGGTTTTGACAAACCCTAAACTGAGAGACCAAACTTTCAACTTTAGGCTACAGGAAATAACTTCAAGAAAAGATGGCGATTTTGACTTCACAGCAAGAGGAAGGAAATCTTTATGAAATAATTGCATTTAAACATGAAAATTTTTGCTGTATCTTGGGGTAATGTTGCAGATGAAGAGCAGATGCTCCAGAGCAGTCCAATCTACTCCAATGAGTTGTTCCCTCCAGTGAGCAGCAGCAGACGCTTCAAGAAGGGTGAAAAAGCTGATTCCTCACCAGCCCCCAGCGTTCTGCTCTTTATGAACTTTCCATGTTGGAGATACTGTCTCTTGGTCTGAGAATCTTTCGATGAAGTTTTTGGTTCATGGCATCTCGGATTTGCTGGAGGAGTAACTGAATGCGTGTGATTCAGGCTGCCAGATGGAAGCAGCCCTTCCCAGGACAGGACTCTCAGGAAAAACGCTGCCCATAAAAGTTGTGAGCGTGAGACAGCCAGGAAATAGAGGAAATACAGAAGTTAACAGTCCCAGAAAGAGAAGCTGTGGGAGTTTGTCATCAATCTGTTCATGACTGAATCATGGAATCAGAGAATGGCTGGAGCTGGAAGGGACCTTGAACGTCATCAGGTCCCACCCCCTGCCATGGGCAGGGACACCTTCCACTATCCCAGGTTGCTCCATCCCCATCCACCCTGGCCTTGGACACTTCCAGGGATGGGGCAGCCACAGCTCCTCTGGGCAACCTCTGCCAGGGCCTCACCATCCTCACAGGGAAGAATTTCTTCCCAATATCCCACCTAAGTTTCCCCTCTTTCAATTTGAACCCATTACTCCTTGTCCTATCGCTCCAGTTCCAGATGGAAAGTCCCTTTTTAGCTCCCTTGGAGGCTCCTTCAGGTACTGGGAGATGATGGGAAGTTTCCATACGATCTTCTCCAGGCTGAACAGCCCCAGCTGTCCCAGCCTATCTCCACAGAGGAGGTGCTCCAGTCCCGTTATCAACTTTGTGGCCTCCTCTGGACTTGTTCCAACAGTTCCATGTCCTTTTGCTGCCACATCCATGGGTGGGGCACAGCCATCATCACCACCCCTCTGATGAGGTTACACAAGACAGAAGTTGCTCATTTCTTTGGGGTGAGACCCAAAGATCTTTGAAACTTGCTTTGTGTCTGATTAAACCCCAGTGATCTCAAATTTCTGGCTTTGAGCAAACCTATCCCCTTTTTTTTGAGCTCTCTCAGCACAAAACCTCCTCAACTGACTGAGCAGTCACACGCTGTGTCCTTTTTCCACTTGCTTATTAATATTTTTCTAATGAAAAAAATAATAAAAACCCAGAGAGAAACAGAGACAGTCCAGTGACCTGCTGAAACATGCCAGATGCTTTGGATTTTTCACACTCCTGATGTTTGCCTGGACATACATTGGGCCCAGTGTTGTTAATTCATGACAGGAACATTTTCTTTATTAGGAACATGCAGTGAATTACAAGAGGAATTCAACCGACAGTGGCTGAGAAACAGCACAGCCCTGTGGACGTTCTGCTTTCACAGCCCAAAAATCTGTGGAGTTGGGTTGAGTATGGACATCCTTCAAGCATTTCCTTGGTGAAGACTGAGAGGTGCTTGGGTAAAATCTCGATACTGAGTGATTCCCAGGACTCCATTTCTTCATGGCTCTGAGCTGAGATCTGAAAGGATGGATCCATGTGTAGGATCTGGGGCGGCATGATGAACAAAATGCCTGGGTTTGTGCAGTTTGGAGAGAAGGGGGCTGAGGAGGGAACCTGAGGAGAGAATTGGAGAGGTTCAGGTTGGGCATCAGGAAGAATTTCTTCATGGAAAGGGTTGTTGAACCTTGGGAGGGGCTGCCCAGGGAGGTGGTGGAGTGCCCATCCCTGGAGAGGTTCAAGGAATGACTGGATGTGGCGCTCAGCGCTCTGGGCTGTGTGACAAGGTGGGGACTGGTGAAACGCTGGACTTGATAATCCTGAAGCCCTTTTCCAACCTAAATGGCTCCATGATTCTGTGACTGATGCCTCACGTCCACCAGCGTTTAAAACTCATTTGGAAAATGCACTTTAAATTTCAGTGAGGCCTGAATTGGCCAAGCAGTCAGACTGGATGATTGTTGTAGGTCCCTGAAGCCAGAACAGAAGGGGAAAAAAATCACAGTTGAAGAATAAGTTGATGAATTACGACCCATCTGAAATGAGATTTGCAAGGTGTGTCTCAAGACATCAAACCCACAGCTGGGTAGAAGAATAAACCAGTACAAGAGACTGCATTTTAGGAAAGGATTAAAAAAAAAAAAAAATGAAAAGATTGATTGCACCTTGAGCTGTTGGCAAAATGGATCTGAGGTTTTCCAGTTCTGCTGTTGCCTCTTCTCACCACACTGAACCAGAAGCCTGGACCAGTGAAATCCCTAGGACAACCTGCAAGGAGGTGATGTCCCATTGGAAACTTGGACAGGAAAACTGTGGAAGTCAGAATGCTCACTTGGTTTGACTCAGGGAATTCATAAAAGCATCAAAAGCCTCTGCCTATCTCAGCCAGGCCACTAAATGGGCAACCCTGGGGGAGTTCCAAGGCTTTGGAGAAGAGCTCAGCAGTCTTCCAGGAAGTATTGATTACAGTAAACTGCATCTCCTGACAGGTTTGCTCAGTGCCAAGTCAATCATGAATGAGTTGATGAAGCTGTCTGCTCCTTTTAGGCTGCCCAAAATAGTCCTGCAGGGTTTCTCTGGGAGAAAGGAGAGAGCAGACCCTGCTGCAAGACCTAATGCGTCTCTCTGACAGGGAAGGAATTAAATGTGGCTCTGGATTTACTACGGGAATTCCACTGAAACCAAGGACCAAATGTGAAGGTGCCTGGCAGATTCCAGCCAGGAAAAGCAGCCTAATGCAATCCATCCATGGGTTGGGGTAATAATCTGCCTCCCTTATGAAGAGGACATTCCCAGCGCTCCTTTCCCTGCTGGATGAGATACTGGTGGTCTAGAAGACTGAAATCAGATGTTTGTGGGAATACCTGCGAGTATCCACTGCCACCAAACTGGTGGTTCCCTCCACCATGAGGCTCCACACGCTCATGCCCTGCAACCCAAAAATATCACAGTGATGTAGCAGCTGAACTCATCCCCAGCCAAGGGAAGATTTAAGGAACCACAAGGAAATTAAGTGCCTGACTCTCCTTGATTTATTTGCTGAGTGCCAGTCTCTTTGAGATGAAGGCTCTATTTGATGATCAGGATTGGTCTATTCTACCTAAATGTAATCTCAATAGCGCTGTTCTCTGGCCCCCCAAAAAGCCCATCCCAAAAGAAAAGCAAAAAACTCACCTGGGTTTTATTTTAGGGACAGTTCTTTCGTTTATTTCCCATGTCTGAAACCTTTTATTTCTTCTTTGATTCATCAACTCTTTTCATTTTCTTTTAATACTCCAGAGCAGGATCAGGCAAATAGCCTCGCTGTAATTGGAAAACTCCTTGGCAGTTGTCATTATGACTGCTAAAGAAAGGTACAAAAATCCATGGAGATATTTCAGCCATAAAACAGCCAGTTCCCAAAGGATGAAAGGAACTGAGTGTGGGAACTAGGGATTTGTAACTCTTATAATTTAACCGGAATGTATAGAAGTGAAAGTCTTATTTATTTTCCCTAATAATCGAAAGAACTTGGGAACAGTTTCTCTAAAATCTTGGCGTGGTTGCCAAGTTTTGTGGCTGCCCAATTTCAAGGCAGTGCACATTGTCTGAACCATTTCCTCACCACAAGAAAGCATGGGAGCCATGAAATTCAGAGATTAATTCCCAAATAAAATCTGGGCAGTAACCCTTTCGCCTGCGTTTTCATCCCATAATTGCCGTCTGATGTCCTTTGCATGAGGATGGCCTTTAAGACAGATCTCTACAAAGTCACACCCATCCTACAGCAGTTGGGGTCACGTTTGAAAGCAAATATTCTCTTGAGAAATAAGTTTTGGGAATTTTTTTGACTGTCATGACCAGGGAGTGTCCCTCAGGTTTGCTGAACATCCCAGGTCAGGAAAAGGAGCTGCTATATCCCTTTATTTCTGTATCAACGGGATTAAAACTTCTTCCCTTTTCCTTCTTCAACTAATGCCTCCTTCCCCTTTTCCCATCAAAATCTCTCTCACCTCCTCACATGCCAGTTGAGTTAATGTAAAAATCAGTGCCTATTTTAAAATGTCTGTGTGAGGTGCTCATCTGCCTGAACACTTCTCCTGTCAACCCTGGCAACCCCCTGACTATTTTTTGCTCTCTCCTCAGATCAGAGCGAGTCATTTGCATTTCCATGATGAGCAGCTTCCACGCTCTGTGAATCTTTACAGGGTGCAATAATGATCTGAAGGGCCTTCTCCAACCTGAATTATTCCGTAATTATTCATGTTCTACCTGCTTCCTGCGCCCCTCTTTCCCTTCTCCTCTTCCCTACCAAACCATTCCGCTCTCCCTCCCCCTGAAGGCACAAAACCCACAGTGCTGTTTGTAGCGTCTCTACTAAGGCTGATAAGGTTTGTTTTGTGGCCTCTGGTCTTAAAAAACGGTCTCCAAGTTGCAGTTAAATCCTTGAAATTCACATGATTGCTTGAAGGAGATGGGGGAAGTGGGAGATGCTGGGAGTATTTGAACCGGCAGAGGAAACAATTGAAAAACGGGGTTTTGCCCTTGCTTTATTGCAGAGTAATTATGAGAAGTGGGATCTACACCACTGCCTTTAAACATGACAGCAGTGACAATTCATGCACAGGACTTCAGAGTGCCATTAAAAGGGGTCTCACCTCAGTGATTTTTCTGTTCTATCCCTGAGCCATTGCTCTGCCAACCAAGCAGCAAGAGCTAATCTGAGTTTTATTTGGTAAATATTAAACTCAAGTTTTTTTATTTTTTCAGTCAAAGACTTTCAAACTCACAAGACAGGGAAACCTCAACCTGCCGTCATCCTGCTTTTGGATTCTGTTTTCCCTCGCTGTGAACAGGAATGTGCTTCCCTCAGCTGCCATTCCAACGTTCCTGGTGTGGACCAGGCAGTGTGGGATGACACGGGGGTAAACAACCTCCCCTGAGTGACATGGCAGGTGATTGATTTTCCCCTTCATAAATTAAAGAAGAGATGAGATATGAGATAAAAAACATGCAGCAGAGTCCAAGGAATTCAAACTGATCAAGATGTGGGGGATCTGAGGATGGTTAGGATTAATTTTTCTGCAAAAACAATTTCTGTTGAGTTTGAAGGCGCTCGGGAGCTGCTGTAGAGAATCTTCAGATGCTGTGGCTGCCAGCCCAACCTTCGTCATGCTGCAGGTGGAAGCTGTGTTTTATGGATCTCTCCAGGCTGTGCTCATTGTTCCTCAGGAAAGATTTGTGTCCTTTTTTAGTTGCGGACGCCCCATCCCTGGAAGGTTCCAAGGCCAGGCTGGACAGGGCTCGGAGCAACCTGGGATAGTGGAAGGTGACCATGCCCATGTCAGGGGGTGGAAGGAGGTGATCTTCCCTTTCCAACCCAAATCATTCCGTGATTTTTGTAATTCACACACCTGTGACCTCTAGCTTGAGTCCTGGAGTCAGACGTCCCCTTTTCCATGGCTGGGCTTCCTCAGCAAGGGAAATATTGTTTTTTCTCCCAGTTTGAAAATCTGGGGGGGAAAAAAAGGAACAAGCAAGGATGCCCAGAGTGTGGTCTATTGTCTAGATCTCTGTGTTGGATGTAGCTTTCCCTCTGATCTCACCAAGAGTAAGTTTTATATCCTTCCCTAAGGTTGTTATTCTAATCCAGGGACAGGAAGAGCACAGGTTTGATTCACTATGGCAAAACATAACTTAACTTGAAGGGTTTTGGTTCTTCCTGGTTTTATTTTCTCCCTGAAGGAGAGCTGGCTGCACTGACTAAGTTTCTGCATGATGGAATTTTACAGGAATTCTATCACTGGAAATCCAGTGATCCCGGTGTGGTCAACAGGTACAAAAGTGCTGAAAAATTGCCTACAGGAAAATGGACTTCACCAATAGACTGAGCTGCAAAAATGCCACATTCCTGCATCCAGGGCATTCCTGCTCTTTGAAATTTGGAAATGAAAAGAACAGCTTCCAAATATCAAATATCGGAAGACAATCCCACTGAGCAAAAAATGGAAATTATCAAAGAAGGAAATAAAAAATAATTGTAACTACACAATAAGAACAAATCCATAAACAAAGAAGAACAACCAGAAAGAGAACTTTGGGGTTTTTTCCCTGTTGACACTGGTTGCAAGCAGTTCATTTTTTCCTATTTTTGTGACTGGATTTGAACAGCAGAGACTGAAAGAAGAATGTAGGTTGATTTTGGAGAAGGATTAGCATAGTGAATCAATTATTGAGGAATCTTTCATAATAGCACTGAGTGCTTTTCCATCTTTAGATTTCGAAAGTGCTCTGTGCATGTAAGAAAAACCCAGCATTTTAAGAAGCTCACAATGGGATTTTCAACTGTGGTGCCCTGGATCTATCACTTGATCTTGCAGTTCACATCCCTGTTGCATGTCTCCATCAAATCCTTGAATAACTTCTGGTAATAAGGGAATATTTTTCTGCTGTACTCTGTGATTCACTCTTTACCCCTGAAAATGAGCATCAGGGAGCCACATTTCTTCTTGTTCTTAAGTGGTTTTAACCACACTTCAAAGTCAGGTCAGGTAGAGCCATCCTGTTACCTTTCCCTGGCTCCAGAATAATTGCATCTCATGCTTCAATCTGTGTGTAGCAGCACCTCACAGATGAACCTGGAAATGTAAAACAGGATGGCCTTTCTGCTGTAGGAACTTTTCTCTTGGCAACGATGTGTGGGGGCATTCAAAATGCTAAACTGGCAAGAAGAGCCAATAGAGATCTTCATAAAAAACTGCAGAAATGTAAAGCTACTCTTTTCTCATAGTCCCATCTCTACAGCACACACAGAAATTAGGGTGATGATATCTACAAACTAAAAACATCTAAAGAGTTTAAACAGACATCTAAACTAAAAAGTAGAGATTTAGATTGGATAGTAGGAAGGAGTTCTTCCCTCTGAGGGTGATGAGGCCCTGGCAAAGGTTGCCCAGAGAAGCTGTGGCTGCCCCATCCCTGGAAGTGTCCAAGGCCAGGCTGGATGGGGTTTGGAACAGCCTGGGATAGTGGAAGGTGTCCCTGCCCATGGCAGAGGGATTGGAACCATAGGGACTTCAAAGTCTATTTCAACCCAAGCCCTCCTGTGATGATTCTATGATACAATTTCAGAAAATCCATGTAAATGCCAGGAAATGCAGTCTACAGCAGCATGGGAATGGATTATCTAAATATCTCAGGAATATGCTAGTCCGACTGTAATGGCAAAAGAGTGGCAATTAAACACTTTGCAGAGAAATAATCTAACTAAGGAGATTTATAAAATAGTGTTAACACAGTCTGTGATAGAGATGAGAGCTTCTACTTCACCCGCCCCAGAACCAGGATGGCCAGAAAGATGTCTGCCATTTTTGAGGAAGTCTTTCTTTTAACCCCATTTTCATAGAGTCGTAAAAGTTGGAAGAGACCTCCAAGATCACCGAGTCCAGCCTGTGAGTGATCCCCACCTTGTCACAGAACACTGAGTGCCACGTCCTGTCATTTCTTGAACACCTCCAGAGACGAGGGGATTCCCCCACCTCCCTGGGGAGCGTCTTCCAGTGCTTGACCACCCTTTCCACGGAGAAATTCTTCCTGATGTCCAACCTGAGCCTCTCCTAGCACAACTTGAGGACATTTCCTCTTGTCCTGTCCCTCGTTCCCTGAGAGAAGAGCCTGACCCTCACATTGTAGCCTTTTATTTTCTTTTCTGCCAGTCGGGGTTAAATGCTTGAGGCAGTATTTCTTGTTCAGACTTAGATGTTTATTAATTCTTATTTATATTACAGTCTCATGAGCTGTGAGTTGTACGGCACTTCTAGCTAACAAAGTAAAAATGGAGCTGCATCTATCTCTCTACAAGGTCTTTTAAGGATAAACTCTCCAATTAAGAGTGACACCTAAATTATTTTTACTTTTAGCCCAATAACCAACCACCTGTGGCCCGCAATGCAGACTTTTGTATCCAATTACAATACACCACCTAGACCCATGAAGAAGAAGGTGAAAAAGGACTGACCTCTGCCCTAAAACCTCCATCTTGCTATGTATATATTGCTATATTCTTAAACCCTTAAACTCAAAGTTTTCCACCCTGTGGTATCACACACTTCTGTTCAAACTACACACCCATAATCCCAGTTCTACAATTCAGTTTTGGAAGCCTTCTCCGAGGCCTCGGGTCAAATGCAGTGTTTGCTTGCGGGTCAGTGCCTGTCAGCACAGAAAGCCTAAAATTCTCAGTGACAAAGTTTCCAACACACATGACTGCACCCTCCTGTCAAGGAGTTGTGGAGAGCAGTAAAGTCTCCCCTGAGCCTCCTTTTCTCCAGATTAAACCCCCTCAGCCACTCCTCACATGATTTATTCCCTAGACCCTTTCCCGGCTCCATTCCCTTCTCTGGACATGCTCCAGACCCTTAAATGTTTTGATTGTTGGCCCTGACCTAGACACAGCTCTTGAGGTGTGGCCTCACCAGTGCCCAGCACAGAGGGACAACCACTGCTCTGGAGCTGCTGGCCATGCTATTTTGGATGCAGTGTATTTTTTGATAATTTATTGCCTTGAATGTGTTCCTGGATATTTACTTGGTCTGCATCTGTATAAGTCAACGTTCTTCATGGCAATTTTTCTCAGGAGTCTTTCAACCTCCTTTGCATTCTTTTTCTTCCCCCATAATTTCCTTTAAAGAAGGAGATTTTGTGCAAACCCTCTGTTTGCTACTATTCATTCTGCAAAGAAGCACATATTTTGGGGAAAAAAGAAAATATTCAGTGCAAGAGCTGATAAGATTTCTCAGAGTTGATCCTGGCATTCACCTTGAAATGTTTTTTGTCTATTCTTACAAATAGAATTAAAATATATTTTTCTAGTATAAACAGCATTTCTCTATCAATTCTAACATCTCTCTGGTCATTTGAAAACTCATTAAGAGAGAGTTAAATGGAGCTGGAAAGGACAGCATGGAAAGAGCTTTGACATGGTGAGATCTCATCCAATACCAGCAAACCCAAATCATTTATTTATTCATGAGCTTTGTCTGCCTGCAGTCAGCTACTGGTGAGGTGTTATTGTTTCTGTTTTCCATTCAGGTCACAGAATGACTTCTTTTCAAGAGAAATCAATTTTTAAAAAAGCAATAGGACATTGAGAAAGTAGGATGAGGAGATGTCTGAAACATGTCAGTGTCTGGACTATGGAATCTGTGGAGTTTGGTCTTTGGCACAATTCTTGGCATCCCTGGTTTCACATCACTAGAGAGAATCTTTTCGGGCATAGAAATTTGCACGAGTAAACAAGAAATGCCTCTGCAGAGACATCAACCAAGACACTGTAAATGTCCATTGGCAGGAACATCCCAAAATCACTGAACTGAAGATTTCCACTAATAATTTGTCTTGGTTTAGAAAGGCAGGTGTCTTCCAGGGAAAGCTAGAGCTTCCCTTGGAATAGAGAATGTAATGCCCCGTCCCTCCAAATTATTACAATTCTGAAATTAAGGGTGCCTTCAGGCAGAGATATGGGAATAGGAATAGCAGTTCTTTACTAGGAATATTAAAAAAAAAAAACAAACAAAATATAAATGTAAAAAAAATTCAAATGTAAAAAAAATAAATAAAAGCAAACAAACAAACAAAATCTTAGAAACCCTGATAGAGTCAGAATACGACCTGACACCCTGTTGGTCANAGGGTGTTGGAAGCAGTCCAAAATAAGTCCTCCTGGAGTGATAGATGTGATCCTGTTGGAATAGAGATGAGCCTGCAGAAAGGGCCCAGTGATGGTGAGATGGGTCTGGTCTTCCTCTGGAAATCCAGTGGAATACAGGCTGCTTGTATTTCTGACTGTCAGGTTTTTATCCAGGCAGAAATTCTTGGCTCCTCCCCCTGGGTGGGGCATCTCCCAATGGATGATGTAATGTTATCAGCCATGCAGTGAGCCTC
>WBMY01006689.1:0-25010 GCA_013397315.1 Donacobius atricapilla
ATAAATATATAAATATAAATATACAAAATCATAAATATAAATACATATTTATAAATCTAATTTGAGGGAACCATTACAAGATCTTGTTTAAGAGTTTGTATAATATATAGAGAGCTCTTTTGAGGGTACCAAGAAAACTGACAGAACTACAGTATTGACTGAGTGGTTTTCAGGGGCCTTGATGCATTAACTATGCAACAAAAATGTCTGATGGATTAAAACAGTTTCCTTAACCTTGGAGTAATTGTTGTCATTCTTCTTGGTCCCCCTCTGTTCTTTCAACCATATTTTTTAAAGTGTTGGTGTCACAGCTGCATACCTGAGGAATTTTATGCAGAGAGCTGAAATCATGTCCATATTCCCCGCTTACAGTTCTGGGGTTTATGCACCATAAAACCTTTATTATAGTACTTTAAACTGGGAGACCATGCTACCTCTCTAGTAAACCTCTCACTGTTTCCCAGGAGACAGCTTCTGTCCTTCTCAGAAAGATCTTATTCCTTGCCCTCTGTCCTCCCAGCAGTTCATGTTAAAGTCAAATGTGTTTCATGGAGCTCAACTTTGTCCCTTGTAATCCAGAACACTCTGTTTATGTGACTTGTTTTTTACATCCTTCACCACTTTGGACCATTCAGAAGGGCTAACACCACTGATTTTATTTTTCACTTATTTCTGCCAATTGGTTGAAAATTATGAAGAACACAGAGCTGATGAAAATGAAGCTGATTTAGAGCTAGGAGTAATCACTACAGAACCTTCCTAAATGTGTCATAATCAGTAATAACTCCCTGCTGACAAGTACTCTTTCGGTCCTGTGAACCAGTTCCTAATCCATTTAAGACATACTTAATTGATATTGCATAGTCCTAATTTTCTTATCAACATGTCATTTATAATAAATTAAATGCTTTACAGAAGTCCATTATGTACCTACTTCTATCAAATGTAATTGTATGAAAGAAATGAACTATATTTGACAAAACCTATTTTTCATGCATTTACCTAGCTTAATTACAAACCCTTCTCTTTTAACTTCTTATCAACAGAATAGTTATAATTTTGTCAGTATTTTGCCAAGAACTGACGTTATCTAGCAAGCCTTCTGTTACCTTCTGTACCCCTTGAACATTTTGAATAATCATAAAATATGATTATGTTTTTGATCTTCAGAATCACCCATATGCAAATACTTATTCAAAACTGACATTTCCAGGAGGCAATCTGAAAACTCATTGCTTTTAGGAGTCCTGGTGTCAGGACTGCCAGTGTGAAATATTCTTCTCATATGTTCATTTAACATCCATAATTGCTACTAATAGGGTGATTCATCTCATCCAAATGTGTCTAAAATTAGAGTTTTGGGGATTCCTACAATAAAGAAAGAAAAATAATATTCCCATATAGCCATTTGATTCCAATTATCCTGAAGAGAATCAAATAAATTTAAACATGTATCAGGTACATTGCTGTAAATACACAGATACTAATAGCACTAGGCTAAAATACTTAAACTTACAACACTTATATTCTTGCATACTGTTCCACATGAAGGGAATTTTCAGGAACTCTAAAAGGGGAATGTTTGTGACCATAAAAACACTGTTCATGCCTTTAGGGACTATTATCTTGATGCCTCCTAAAGAAAAATAGACAGTGGGGTTCTCATCAAAAGACAAAAGAATGCTTTCCATGGGCAATTAGGAAATGCAAAACATATTTCTGAAGGCATGGATATTAATGAGAACCAAGTTAAAGGTATCCAAAGAGCTTGTTGGATGAGCAGTTTGGGCATTGCCTGTATAGGGAGCAAGCAGAAAACAGGATCCAAGCCCAAGAGCAGTTTGGAATGTGATACAATCACAGAAGGATTAAGGACAGCAGTTATATTAAGCGGTTTCCAGGAAAAGGATAATATGGAACACAGTGAACGTTTCCCAGAAAAGGGAGTGAGTTAAGCCAAAACTTCTGTGAGGAAACAGGGTGCTGTTTGGATTAGACTGTGAAATAAAAGGGGACATCAAAAATATTTAATCTAAAAAAAACAGCCAAAAAAATTAGCTTTAATAGCAGACATAGTGCAAATCATGGTCAAGGCAGAATTAGATGGCACTGAGTTTAGAGCAATAGCAAAGGAATTAGAGATCTCAGTAGGAAGACTAATGTGGTGTTACATGTGCCCACACCCATGATTATTGATCATCCGGGTCTTGCCTTTAACATTCAAAATTAATTGGATTTTGTAAGATACCTGTGTTAATATTAGTACTGTTATGCCGCTTCTTTTAGCTTTCAAACACTTAAAGATATTTCCATGGGTACCTTGATTGGAAATCACATAAAAATATATCAATGTGATAAAATTTTGTTCTTCAAACTCTGAAACAAACCATTTAGGGTTTGTTAGTTAGGCTGAAATTTTTGAAGGTTTCAGCTCAGACTGCCATTCAGCAAACCATTCTCCTTAACAGCTTAGCAGTGTTGTGCTGCTTACAGTTCTTTTCAAATCGAAGTCTCAAAAAACATATACCAACCACACTACAATGGCTGCTGACCAGGAGTCCAGAGACAGCTCTTCATCCTATTCTTTATCACTGCCTTTAAATAATTTTCTAAATTTCCTTGCTTGTCCTGCAGAAATATGTCACTTGTCTAGAACTTTGAGGTTGTCCTGCTGTATGAAGTTCATTTTTGCTTGATTGCTAAGGTTGGGCACAACTCTTTTGTTATTTGCTCTTGGCGTGGTTTCCTTGGGAATTCTTCATTGATAAAGCGCCATAATTATATCACAGCTACCTGAGTGACAGCTTCCACCCACTTTGTAAATGGGTGAAAACAACTAAACAGGGCTGGTTCCCACAGGTGAGGTTCTATGGAGGGAGTCTGCACCCTGGCCCCAAACCCTCCCAGCACACTGCAGCTGGATTTGGGGTATTAGGGTATGCACAACTTGTCCTGCCAGCCAGAGCAGCGTACCACTGCCCTGCATCACAGAATCACCGAACCACAGATCTGTTAGGGTTGGAAGGAACCTCTGGGGATCACCCAGCCCAAGCTCCCTGACGAGCCTGGGTCACCTGGAGCAGTGACACAGGAACGTGTCCAGGAGGGCTTGGAATGTCTGCAGAGACTCCACATCCTTCCTGTGATCAGCCAGCACCACAAAGTACTAACTCCATCTAATGGTTAGCTTTCCCAGAGTAAAATTCTCCATGAAAGATTGGGTCAGGCTTCTCTGTGCCAGTGCTGGACCTGCCCGTGCTCACAGACTGTTTCCATCTGCTCGCCTTGTTTCCTTTTATTGGGCAAATGCCAGCTACTGTTGGAATCAAAGTCTCCAGAAGCCCAACTTTCCAAAGGCAATATGGAAAGTCAGAAGGTCTTTTAAATCTGGTATAGAGTTACATATGGTTCAAATTAACTCAAGTACCTGTTCCATTAAACTTCCTAATTATTCAACTGGAATGTATGCTGAGCAAAGCCTATTTAAGCAATGGATTGAGAAATATTTGAAAGTGAAAGGGAGATTTAAGTAATTTATTAGGAAATTTAGGTGTAGTGAATGGAACACTGAATACTGTAGACCTTGAATCCAGCTGGGATAAATTATCACTGATAGGCAATGGTGTGATTAAGGTCTTCCTACAGTTTTCAGTACATAACCAAGGTGGATTATTGCTCCTTGAAAAAGCTGTGTTCTCATTAGCTTCAAATGCTAGAATAATTGCAGAATAATCTGATTACAATATTCTCAGGTCCATGTGGTTTACTGATATTAAAATATGCTCTCACTGCAGAGATTAATAGAAGAAAAGTCAGCCTAATTAAGTGTAGAAAAGTCCACCATCTTAACCATATGTTAGGAAACTGTAGAGCCATAGCTTTATTTAGTTCCTGTATGGAGCTCTATCACAGATCTGTGAAAGGACCACACATAAACTGATGACCCTTGAACTGGTAAACTCTATCCATAATGGAAACCCAGCATTCCCCTGGGAAGAAGAAGAAGAAGCTGCCTTGTAGATTCAGGAATTTATTAGGATGCATTCTTGCTGTAGAGAAATGGAAGGAAATGCTCCGCATAAAGAATTATTCCGATCTAAAGTTCAACTGGGAGAACTCACAACTAAAATCATTTATCACGGTGTCTTCAGAGGAAGACTGCATTTTAAAATTAAAACCCACATTTTGCTATGATACTGTGGTCATTACTTACCAGGTTTTAGGTGTACAACCAGACCTTCTCCAATCAGAATGACTGAAAACAATCCTCCCCAGGTCATGACAGGCACTCTTGTAACAGGAAAAACAGGAGCTGAATGTAAAAAGTTGTGGAAGAAATAGTTTTTATTATGAATCCATTGTAAACCAATCAGTGACACTGTCTCAACAAACCAAGGAGAAAACTGAATACAATCAGCAAGAAATTACAATGTCGACGTCAGAGATTAAGAGAATATTTACTAAATCTCAGTGGGGCTGGCTGTTCTACAGTCCTACAACATCTAGTTTGTTATGTGTTTTGTTTCACCCAGTGATGAACTATTATAGTATTACGTGCTACAGTGGTAACTCATTGCATGTGTTTTCTCAAGGTTATTTTCCAAAAAGCACTGAAAAATCAATATATTATGAAGCAAGCCCCAAATGTTTCCTCAGAATGCTGGTGATATGGCTGGGAACTGAATGGTCAGTTGGTTAAATTGGTAAATGACAATTTCCCTAAAAGCTGCACTTTTAGGGGAATTGTCATTTAAACAGGTCATCAAGAAGGACAGAATTATTTTAGTCCAAGGAGAAGCAAAAAATGAAAGCACATGCCAATAGCATTGCTGTAAGCATACAGATATTAATAACACATGGGTGAAAAAGCATTATAAACACGCATGCCTATGTTCTTGAGAAAAGTTCTGTGCACAGGGAGTTTTCAGGAATCCTAAAACAAGAGTGCGTACGTGACCGAGTCACTGACCCTGCAATAAGTGCTGAGGCTACCACAAAGCCACGCCTGGAAAATTGCCAGAATATTTTATAGAATGATAAGCTCTGCCTGAACAGACAATGGTTATGCTGTCACACACTATTATCTTGACAGCTGCTAAAAAAAGGGCACCCTCAGAGCAAGACCAAATCATTCCTTCTGTAGGTGGGGATCATGACTTTAGCCATGAACAGAACCAGTTGAAGCTGTCCCTAACCAGCTGCTTGGGTGGAGCTGTTGAAGATGGTGTCAGCTAGTGTGGCATCAAGGGCTACCAGCTGTGTGTGTAATTTTATTGTCATTACAGGGTAACTTAACACACACACCTGGCCTGGTTCCTCATGAGCTGGGTGCTCATTTGGATGCTGCAGTCCCCCACACGGAGTGGAATGAACTCCCCTCTGGAGGGGACTGACTAGAGAGAATCACAGGATCCTTTAGGTTGGAAAAGACCTCTAAGATGGAGCCAAACTGGAAGTCACTGCTAGACCATGCCCCCAAGTGCCACAGCCATGCTCTGTTTGAACACTTCCAGGGATGGTGACTCCACCACTTCCCTGGGCAGCATATTCCTGTTCCAATGTCTGATCATTCTTTCAGTAAAGAATTTTTTTTTCCCAGTGCTTATCTTCCTGGGAGAAGAGACCAACCTCCAGCTTGCTACAACCTTCTTTTGGGTGATTGTAGAGAGTGGTAAGGTTCCACTGACTAGCACAGCTTGGATCACTGGACTCAGACTGGCGTTAGTGGGATTCCTTTCACTCAAGCACACTGGAAAGCACTTTCCCATCCTCATGTGCTATGACTAGATTTCTCTGTTTCTTTGCAAATGAAAGACAAAACCATTTATTGAATGAACAGCTTTTCCTGTTGCTCTTCAAAAATTTCCATCTCCTCATGGCAATGGATACCAGTTACGTTTTAGATTCTCCTTAATACCCTTGAGGTGTTATTTTTGTCTTTAGAACTTCAGTCTCTTTTGTTCTATCTTTATCTCTCCTTATTGATATTTCTTTTTTTGTTATTGTTTGTAATTCATACTCACTTATATTGGCATTTTAGGTTTTTTCCTTTGTGTAATTTCTTTCTCAAATTTTCCTTTAATTTCTTCCTTCACTAACTTCTGAACAATCTGAACAAAAATTAAGGAAAACACAACACATAACTTCTTTCTTGACTGTGACAATGATCTGATAATTGGTTTATTTCACAAATTTAAGGGTTATTTATTTCACAAATTTAAGGGTTATTTTTTGTCTAAACCTATTTTATTTCAGAAAGTATCTCTACTTTGGAAATTAATTTGTTATTTAAAGCCGATATAAATATATACACTGAATATATAATGCAGAATGAAACTACCAATGTTTGTTCATGATAAGTATAACCCCGCTGGTCCCAAGGTAACCATCAGCTTAAAGCCCAGAGATTTTTCATTTACTTTTAAGTGCCACATGAGTTCAAAATAGAGCTGTGATTAAGAAATTAGGTAACTCACCCTGAGGATATTGGATCAGATACTGGATTTCACTTACATCATAGCTAAAATTAGCTACTGCCTGTAAACAGGCAGCAGGTAGGGGAGGATCAACTCCCTCCCACCACAGCCAGGTGAAGCTTTCTCAGACAAACTGACTGCAGGATACTT
Source organism: Donacobius atricapilla (assembly GCA_013397315.1). Classification (NCBI taxonomy): domain Eukaryota; kingdom Metazoa; phylum Chordata; class Aves; order Passeriformes; family Mimidae; genus Donacobius; species Donacobius atricapilla. The sequence continues at coordinate 6,627 of WBMY01006689.1, forward strand.
CAGCTGCTGTGAGACATCCACCAAACTGAAGGAAATCTCACCCAGTTAAGCAGCTGCCTTACTGGCAGGACAAGGAAAAGCTGCCCAGGATAGTATCGTGGTCGGTGAAAAAGTGCTTCACACTCCTGACTGGCCTTGTGCCTTTGGATTTGAAGTAAACAGGAAAAAGAAACAAGAGCTTTGAGCATAAACTTCATTCCAAAGGTGTTCCTTTGAGTTGTGGGGGGAGGATATAAAAGGCAGTCATCTCAGAGAGATCAAAGGCCTACAAATATAAATCCCAAAGTGTACCAAGTCGGATATACTCAAGTGAGACAGAAGTCACTAGCTAAATTATTTAACAGTATGAGTAATGTTTTGACTTTGTGCTGCCACTTTTTATGGCATCTAAATCAATTTATTTCTCTAAATAGATCCTGGTGCTTTGCTGCAGTAACTGGAAATTACATTTGCCTCTTCCACTCTGTCAGTAAAAAATAAAATTAGCTGTACCACTTCATTATAAGTTATAGAAAATTACATAATTAAGAAAGAATAAATTACTTGAATCTACAAAAGGACCAAAGATATGCTCATTTCTCTGAGGCATTATACAGAAACATTCATTAACTTGTAAATAAGGAAGGTTATTCCTTTTTTCCTAGAGTCCTAAATATGGCTTTTATAATTCACAGAATAATAAATAAAGAAATAATAAGTGAGCAGTAACTTCCATCACTGAAAACCTGGTGTCCACAATGACTGTTTTCCCAGAACGCCTAGAATGTGGGTTTTACATCAGAAAGATATATTGTCTTGTACATAAAATGGGACTTTATTCTCCTTCCTAGAAAAGTCTGCAGGACTCCTCCACATCAGTACCACAGAGGGCTTTACAGAAGAGTAGCAGGCAGTCCTGCCAACGCACTCTACAATAACATCTGTCTCAAAACTCTCTTCTTTGCCAGAGGCTATTTTCCTCAGAGAAGAGTTGGCAGACTAGAGTATGTGCACATACTTCAACTCCTCCAGAGCAAATCCTTAAGCTATCAACAAAGATGGGCTTGAGCCACAGCGCCAGGCTGCTGGGGGATGGAGCTGAGGAGCTTTGCAACAGGATGGCAACCTCAGGCAGGCTGAGGGTGCCCGTGTGTGGTGTCAGCAGCACCTGCCCCAGCCAGACACTGCCCACATCCCTCCTGAGGCTGTGCATCACGTCCCTCAGTTACAGCAAAACTGCTTGGACCAGTACACAAGTCCCCAAAGCGCACAGAAAGGCACATGGAACTACTGGGTCCAAAGGCAAATTGCCTTTGATTCGAGGAGAGAGATCCTGCTGGAGGCTGTCAGAGGGAATTGTGAGGCCCTGAGCAATGCTGGCTGAGGCTGCTGTGGTCTCACTGCTGGCATGTGTGTGCTGCAGGCTCCCCATGCACACCTTTGCAGAGCAGCCGTGCAGCATCAGGGCAACAGCTGATGGTCCTGCATCAGCCTCCAAGGCTGCCAGACATCTGGAAAAGTGACTGACAGGAAAATGAAGGGAAAGCCATCTTCTATCTATTTTAAGGTGACAAGAGTCCAAAGTCTGGAAGGGTTCCCAAGACCCTTCAGGGACTTGGAACTCAACAAGGAAGCTGTGAAATTCTTCCTCCTTGTGTCCCAAGAGCGAAGAGGTCATTACAGTGATCCACATGCACGGATTCTGCTGGGAGAGAAAAGATGCAGAGAGATGTCTTTTCTATGATGGTTCTCCTGTTACCATTACACAGCTGATGAAGCGCCACATCCAGAAATATGGTGGCAGCTCAGGCAGTGTGGAGAAGGGAGGAATTGTGTGCATGTGTTCTTTGAGAGGCACCACTGCTGCCTCCTGCTTGATGTCCTGGGGATGTGAAGAGCACAACCTCGGCATGAACAGCTGTGTCAGTACCTCTTGCAAGTATGGGCTGACATTTACTCCACAGTCATACCTGAAACACCCATGCTTCAGGTCTTCCCAGAAATAAACCAGGATTATTATGGAGTCATATCATTGCTAAAATGCACATTCAGATTCACTTTAAGCAGTATGTGTCCTCATCAACACAGAAAAAACAACATGACGCTAGAATCACAAATGCTTTTTTTCCTTGATCAACTGATACCCTTTTATATTTGTTTGAGCAGCTTAAGATTCTTCTATATACAGAGGAGTATTTACTCAATTGGCAAGACCATTTTAGACAGGCTGTGTAAATACACATTTTCATTTGGAGAAGAATGAACCTCTGTAGTAGAGAGCAAAAAATACCATAAATTCTAAAAGAATCCACTTGTCAGCAGTGTGAGTCAAAAAAATGTGACTAGTCAGCTTCCAGCATAGTTTCCCAGAACCAGAAAAAAAAAGAAAGAATGGAAATGCAGAGAACAGCTTGACACACAGATGAATTTATTTAAGAATAGGACTCTTATGCAAGACTGAACTCAGAATGTGTTGATGCTACTGGCATTTGACAGAAGATTACAGATGGTTCACATGGAAAATTATGGTAATAAAAGGTAAGCTGTGATTCTAAAGGGCTACAAGGCATTAATACAAATTCATATGTGGACACTTTCATCTAATTATGAGAGGCCTGTTTTTTGCCCAGTTTTGGCATTATTCCTTTAGAACTGATTCAGCTGGAGCCAAGAAAGCCACTCTCATGCTGAAATATGCATTTATATAGACAGTTAGATTAGTACAGCTAGGTTAGCTTAATTATGCTTCTGTAATTTCCAGGAAAAATTTGTTGGACAGAAAGCAGTTGTAGCCATTGTTATATATATTTTTTTTATGATTTAATTTTGAGTGCAGAATTAATATATTAGACGACATCAACCACCTTTGCATTTGACTAACTTGTGAGTATATAAATAGCACTTGCTTTTTTTTCTCACATCTCAGTTCATATCCAAATAGTATTATCTCACTCTTAAAAGAAAAGACTTTAACATCTCAATGGATAAATTGATGTAATTAATTGAATTTTGAATAATTTTCTCTAATGAACTTCTGTACAGATCTGAAGTTTATTTTTTTCTTAGTCAGTGATCCTTGGCAATAGGTATGTAAAAATTTAAAGGATACTATTCAAATGGTTATTATTCAAATGACAGATGACACATAAAGTATAGAGATAGATAAATGACCTTTGATGGTCCCTGATGAAAGATCAGTGTTCAAAATCGACACCTCTTCTGTATTCAGTCTTACTCATCCCTCACCACCCTGAGATATAAAATATATCACTCACCCAGTGAGCTATGTGTATTTACCTGTGTGAAACCATTATGAATCTAACAAAAACATAAGCTGTTATCATTGTGCCACTCCTATTTCATATAAACACAATAAAAGCGGAAAAATATTATTATCATTATTCCAAACTAATGTGGATTGATTTGGGGGTTAAAATCCAACCGTGCGTCATTGTCATAGCTAAACAATTTCTGCCTGTAACCCAGACTTCCAGCTATTAAGACCTTTATGGGTGTCTTGAAATACCCAATCTCCTTCAGGTTTCAGTATATGTATCTACCCTTTGGACAGTGTCTTTTCATCACTATTATTTAGACCACAATATTGAGGACTGGGAGATAGGCATGTGAAGAGGCTTCCCCAGAAAGAAAAACTTTGTGTGAGCCTGAGGTGGTTCAATCTCCCAGCTCTGTGTGCTTTATCTTCTGATTTGTGAGCTGCATCACCCTGGGAGATCAGCTGTCTTAGTAGCTAATTGACTGAAATTCAGCCTTTAATAGAGTTTGGTCTTGACTTTTTAATCACTTTAAAGGTTTGGCTCTGTGGCCCTGAAGCAACACAAGTACTCTGGGACTATGTGAAGGCATTAAACACTGACTTGACATGTGCACAGATGACTAAACCACTGAGAAAGGGAACCTTTGCATGGTGTACCAGGAGGGAGACAAGCACATCTTCTAGAACTCAGGAAATCAAGTTTTAATGAAGACTGCAGTGCACTGCAATGAGCAGCAGACATTACTCGGGGGAGTTCTCTGTGAAACGTATTTCACAGCTCTGCTCTGTTCTTTGTGTTCACTCTGCACAACAATGCTCTTCTTGGAATGTTTATTTCCCTTTTCTGCCTTCATCTAACCCTCACCCCATTCCCTCAGTCCATTAATCTTAAGAGATTTCCCTGAATTAAAAGCAAACTCTCAAAGGATAAGGAAGATGATAAATGCCTACAAGCTCCCAGTTCTCCATGGATATTGTGCTAACTATTTCCGTTATCTTGATAAAACAATGCATTAATAAAGCAACAATAAGGAAAGAGATAGTATTGGCATTCCAATAAACAGAAATGAAGAATAATTATCACAGTTCAATATATTAAAGAATTAAATACTGGGCTTTTTTTTGGAAAACAAGAAAGATATAATGGGAAGAGATAAACAGGTTAGTTCTGTTGGGCCTGCCTGAGCCAGAGAATAAATTTCAGCCTGAATCCTGCATTTAGTTCTGTGCCTGCAAGAACAAGGCCTTTGCTGTAGAATTCAACATATCTATGGTTTCACAGAATGCATTTCCCTGCCTGATGCCTGATGACCAAAACCATTATTCCTTCTTTCTGTTAGTTTCCATTTTGACAGTCTTTTTAAGATTGTTTATCTCTGACAGCTCAACTCTCCTACAGAGCCTCTGTGGACACCCCAGTTTGAGCACAGCTATTCTGGCACAGCAGCCTGGTGAAGATGCAGTGTGAATTTTTTCAAGAGGGGCTTTATGTCAACTTCAGTGTTGTTTTATTTTCCCCTGCAACATTAATCAAGCCAACAAGTTCTCCCTCCTGCAACACAGCTCCATCAGCAAGGGAGCACCATTATTTTCACACTTGGAGCTGAAAGTGCAATAACTCTGGTGGCAAAACTCCACAGTGCAGGTCAAATCCGGATAACAGCTGAGGGAGACTATATGACCGATAATAAATAATACATGCTCTGAAAGCAGTTGTAAGTTATTTGGTTTGTCAGATTTAAAGGGACACAGCTGTCCTATGACAGGTTTTCACTCTTCCTGATAATCTGGTTTCTGTGCACCGTGCATAACCGTGCCTGGTAGTAACAAGACAGAAACCATTAGAATGAGTTAATACAGCAGCATTGCCACAGTGTGCATTTCTGATTGCAGCCAGCTCCCTTGGAGCTGCCAAAGAGAAATCTCCCAGCTGTAAGCAAGTTTACTGTTCACATTATAAGCACCGTCTCAGCAGCCTCCCCTGTGTAAAAAAGACAGGCAGCACTTCTAAAAGTTCTTTCCCAAGGGCTCCTCTGCACAGATCCTGCAGGCAGACGTGCTCTGGGGAGACCGGAGACAACGCACGTCCCAGGCAGGAGCTATGCAAAGCTGTTGTCAAGGGGCAAAGCCACTAAACCCTGTGAGGGTATATCAGCTTGGGCTCAACAACGTGCTGAAACATCAGCAGAGCTCCCAGCTGACTTGGAGTCTGATGAAAATGGGTCTGCATCTGCCTGCAAAAGACTGGAGGGTGTTTAAAACTCTGGAGAACGGGAAAACTGAAACTTTCTCAATACACTTTGATTATTCAGGACATAATGGAAATCAGGAGGTCTGCCATTGTTACTGGGATAATGCTTTGCATATTTAGGGATTTACTACAATACAATCAGCTGGAATATATTTTATTTTTTAACATGCCATTAAAAAATCTTGGGTTTGTAATCTTAAGAGTATGCAAAATTCAGTTTCTTATGAGGAAATTTCCCCATATCTGGTGCTTTCATAATGATATTTATTTGCAAAAATTTCAGCACTGATTAGTCACATATATGTGAAAATATAGCTAGGGAATCACATTGATTTGCCTGAGTTATAAAACAGTCCTGTCAGCCCTTTCATTGGATGTTCTGTTTTCCCCGGGTTTTAGAGAAGGTGCTTGACCTTTATTTGTGGGTTAATATTTTTGTCAGGGAGAAGCCTTTTGCAACCTCATGAAAATCTGTTCAACTGTCCAATGAGGACAAAAAGAGATCTCAGATTTCACATTCTTGTAAAGCCTCATTATAAAATTAATTACAGCCCATAAAGAACCTAACATCTCTTAACTGCTGTAGAGCTCCTCAGACTGAACAAATCACACATCTATGCCATCTAGGGGAGGTTGTATTTCAGAAAGATTTTGTACCTTCTGTTCCTCTGGATTTGGTGTGCAGCCAGGGACTGCAACACAGTGAAGGAAACTCTCCTCTGCACTTGGGAGGGCATTGACTTCATCTGATTTTAGTGAAGCTTAGATTTCTAGGCTACCAAAGGGAAAAAAAAAAAACCACCAAAAAACCCCACAAAAAACCCCACCAAAAAAACCCACAAAACCAAACCCAAAAAAAAAAAAAAAAAAAAACAACCCCCCCCCCCCCAAAAAAAAGCAAAGTTCAGTGTATGAAGATACCGCTGGGAATTTTAACTTTCTGAAAACCCTTTGGAGATAACTACTTTCCTCCAACAACTAGAAAGATAACTTACAAATCACAGTTAGGCTAGATGCCTAACTTGTGAATAGCTATGGAAAAGCAAGAAGAAAGTCACTTTTAGATAAGTCTTGCTTATTCTATGAACTGAATGGGATGGAGATATAATGGAATATCGTATAACACAAGTATAACTCACTTCTGCTTTCCTGACTTCTAGGACCTGGCACTGATCTCAGTAGTGTTCCCCTAACTGCTGTTGTGTAGGTAATGTAGTTCCCACTGCTGAGCACGTTTACCTGCTAATGACTACTTTGTGTGATCAGTCACAATGTTTAAGATTATAAATCCATTAAGGCAAATTTGTTCTTCCTAACGGTGTTTTTTTTAGTCTTCTTTCAGTCACAACTACAATGGAATTGAGTGATGCATTACCTCAGTTCCTGGAGCTCTGCTATGTCAAAAAATCCCTTTCCCAGCATCTGTTTTACTGCTGATCCACTACAGTCTTGAAAAACCAAATTCTCAATTCATCATCTGTTGTTATTTTGTCCCCCTTGCAAGGCATGTAATGTACTTGCTTTATGACAGACTCACTCATAGCAACTTTGTGACTTCAGAAATTTTGCTTATCTTCCACAATTTATTTTGTATTCAATGTAATACAGAAAAAAAAAAAAAAAGCAACTAACACTTTGTCTGTCAACAACTACAATACAAGTTGTAGATGTTTTGCCATGCCACTGATTTCCTGAAAGTTTAAAACAAGTAGGGGAAAAAGTAATTTATTCACATGTAAAAAACCATGATGATCTGGACCTTGGACTGTGTTCAACCCAGCTAACACAACTGTGAAAAGATGCCTACTGACCATCAAATGAAAGCCCATACCTATTTATAAAAGCCCTGAGTGCATGAATAAGCCTTACTGGCCCTGCTCAGCACCCTCAGGGCCTCCCTCAACCCCACCCATGGCTCAGAAGCCCCATTTCAGCCCAGGCTCAGGGTGCCAGTCCCTACTCCAGTGATGCCACAATCTCACTGGTCTCCGCTGGAAAATTCTGATGAGTTGAATAAGTTGTTTTTTCAGACCACCAGTTTAACAGAAAGAAAATTATTTGGGTTTTAAATAATAAAAGAATAAAATGCTACCAAACAGATGGGAAAATGATGGTGCTGATTTGAACCAAACATTCATGTGTTTGTTTCTTTATTTGTTTTCTTTGGGAAGAAAAGAATCCTCATTTTGCATTCATTAATACTGCTGGGAAGGAACTTAATCTTTCCGAAGGGTTATTAATGTTTCTGTGTGTGCAGAATAAATATAACACCACCCTCAATCACAGCCTCTCAGCCTCATTAGTGAGACATGCTGGGGATAGCATCTTGGCAAACTCATTAGGAGTTTCTTGTTGCAATCAAATTTGTCCTGACTTCAGTTGCCTGGGACATTATAATAGGGAGAACAAAACCTTGTAACAGATCTTCCCTATTTATTAAATTCAGTACTGAATGCACTATCTTTGTTTCACAGAAAACTATCCACACAGGCTGATGGAGTGTAGAAATGTTTATGCTGAAATAAATTTCATTAGTCAGTGCTGGACATAGATTAGCATTATTTATTTCTTTCAAGTTGCCATGGTGTAACTCTAAGTGACAAACCAGGGATGCAGGAGGATTTTCTGTGTCCTATGATGTGCAGAAAAGCACTATTCGGTGCTTGGAGAACTCAGGGGCCTTCTGTCAGCAGCACAGCTAACCTCTAAGTTTAAGTAAATTCTGTGTTATTGGAGACAAAATACTCCCAAAACCTTTGTCACTTCTATGCCTCCTAAATCTATTGATGGCAATGCAGAGAGCTCATTTCCACATGGTGAGTCACTAAAAATTCACTGCTGCCAGGATGGGTGAGGTCTCGAGGTGGTGCATATAAAAAATCAATTAAAGCCAACAACTTTCTGTCTGTGTGTGTGTAAAACCCAAAGACAGTTGAGAAGAAACAAATCATTTTGTAGATATTCACATTCATATTGTGTGGCACAAAGTGAACATAGGATAAATAATGGAAAGAGATTATAGTTAATATCTTCCATTGCAATAACTTCAGAAGCTGTCTAAAAGAAATAAATCCTCTTCTTGAATCATATGAATTTTAATCGGATTGTTTTCAGCACTAATGGTTTGCATGACTTGAACTGAAATCATTAGTCAAATGCAACTACAATATAAATTCATAAAGAGCTCCCAGAAGAAATCAAAGATGTTTTATATAATCTAAACCAGGTAATACAAACATTCTTATGAATTTCAAAAGAGTCAAACCTAAGGAAAAATTCATTGACTTTGAATTAGTATTCAACAGCCAAATAAATTACTTCCTATTTGCATATTTTAAATCTTTCATTTAATAATCAGTACATAGTGAAAAGCAACACAACACAATAGTAATACAAACCATTTTTAACAAGAAAATTGAATATGAAAGCAAGAAATGGAATTTATTTTTACAATTGTGGCTTGCTTAATGGACATACAGTATACAGCTTTTCAGACAACAGTGCAAATCTGTTTCTTTCCAAGCCAAATATGAATTTGTGCCCCTGCATTGCACTATTGCTGAAAAATTGGCTATAATGTGATGTAAAGGCAACTATGGAAGTGTTCAGATGCCTGCTTACTTAGCCTGCCTTCAGACTTTAAAAACAAACTCTAAATATGAAAGCTGCTATACATTTTATTGCTCACTCACTATTTCAAATCAGATTTCAAGGACATATTCTGAGCATTCTGCTGGCAAAAATTAGGATAAAAATGTGATCTTCTTTTTGAAGTGGTGAATTTGGTAAAAATCCCCTTAGTTATTAACTACTAAGTAACTGAATGTATAACGGTACAAGTTTTGTGACAATTTTCCTTGGAGAAACAAGAAATGTCACTCATCAAGTATGTCTGATGAAATACTGTTGCTAACTCTGAAGAGCATGATAACACTCCTCTTTTTGTTTAAAAAGTTTGATATTTTACTAGCTCTGAGTCGGCAGGGGCCACCTCAGCTGAAATGTAACAGTTGACAACACACATACTGCCGGAGGGCTGGAAAGCAAAATAAAATGTGTTTGCACAAAATTGCCACTGAATGTTTATAAAAACTTGTTTCCCTTGGCACCACAACAGATAGGAAGAAAAGTGCTACAGTAAACCACCAAAGTTGCACTGGGGGAATGATGTGTTGGGTTGGGGAAATGCAGCTGCTCCTTTTGAATGCTGCCAGTGGAATTGCTCCAGGTCCACAAAGTCCATTTCTTGGCAAGAAGCTGTACAGGAAATCTCAGAGCCCCCAAAGAGACAACAGAAGCAGTAGCTGTTCATAAAGTTTATTGGGTATCTAATTCATCAGGACTGCACACAAGAACAGCTAAAGACAAAACACTACATGGCTTTATATCTGATCTGGTTTTTCCCTGTCCTGCTTTGAACACCCCATTACACAATGCATTAAAGAGAGTGCTGGGGTTGTCTTCAATCACTCTGGGAGCCCTTTCTTCTAACAGTTAAGCAATCTTATCAGGGATACCTCATAGAATCATGAAGTTGGAAGGAACCCACATGTACAATCAAGTCCAACTCCTGGCCCTGCCCAGAGCAGCCCCAGGAGTCACACCCCGTTCCTGAGAGCATTGTCCAAACACTCCTTGAGCTCTGCCAGGCTGCTGCTGTGACCTCTGTCCTGGGGAGCCTGTTCAGTGCCCAGCCACCCTCTGGGGGAAGAATCTTTTCCTAATATCCAACCTAAACCTGCCCTGACACAGCTTCAGGCCATTCCCTCGGGTGTTGTCACTGTCACCACAGAGCAGGATCAGTGCCTGCCCCTGCTCTTCCCCTCAGGAGGGAGCTGTACCTGCAGTGAGGGCTCCCCTCAGCCTCCTCTTCTCCAGGCTGGACAGACCAAGTGCCCTCAGCNGAGCAGGATCAGTGCCTGCCCCTGCTCTTCCTCTCAGGAGGAAGCTGTACCTGCAGTGAGCTCTCCCCTCAGTGCCCTCCAGGCTGAACAGACCAAGGGACCTCAGTCACTCATTGTACAGCTTCTCCTCAAGGACCTTCACCATCCTCCTTGCCCTCCTTTGGATGCTTTCTAATATCTGTATATCTTTCTTATATTATGGTGCCACAATAGGCATTAAGAAAAGATGGCCAGTCTGTGTAATTCAGGGCTTCTGAATGCTTATCCATCCCTGGAAAGTAGTTGGAGTTTACATATGCAATATATATATATGTGAACTGGCCAATATACTACTTTTCATTTGTTCCTGTACAACCTCATCTTCTTTTTCTTCAGTTGAGCAAGACTATTGTTCATTTGAATTGTATCCTCAAGCATACTTGCAATTTCTCCATATATTATCTAACAAGGTAATAGGTATTCTTTTTTCCATTTTCTTGCTCCCTGAATGGACCAAGGACAACAAACAAATACACCAGAAACTCTTTTGATAGTGAAATTTTGGTCACTGCTCTCCATGCCTCTCTTGCCCTTCTACTTCACTAAATCCTAGAGAAACTATTCCCAAATTTTCCTCTAATCATTAACACGGTTACCTTCTCTGTTGTTTGCACTCTTTCTGCATATTGCTACTCTATAACCTTTTTGCTAGATCCCTCACACACACCATTTTTTCATACTCATCTTCACTCATCTGACAGAGTTTCCTATTTCTGTGCTATTTTGTTTTCTCTTTAAGAGCTCATGATTTTTTTAAGGAAGTTTCTTACGAGTTTTCTAAATCACTCGTGGAGATGCAAACTGTGGAATGCTTATCAGAACAGATTGTAATGAAAATCAGGAGGTCTGCCATTATTAGTGGGATAATGCTTTGCATATTTAGGGATTTACTAAAATACAATCAGCTGGCATATATTTTATTAGAGACTGGGCTATATACGCCATTAAAAAAACTTGGGTCTGTAATCATAGGAGTATGCAAAATTCAGTTTCTTGTGACCATTGGATCCAAGAAACTGGATTGTAGCACTGACCATTGGATCCAGCTCCAGTGTGGTCATGAAAAAAAAATGACCTTTCTCAGGGTTGCTGGATATTGCAAGGTTAAAACAAGGTGAGAAGGGGGCATCTTTAGCTTGAAGGTTAAACCACCTTTCCTCCTGCTCCTTACCACCCATCTGTTATTTGTTAATACACTGTTAGCTATGTAAAAACAAGCTGTATTGAAACTGCAATAATCCCCCAGGGTCAGCCTATAAATCCCCCTGGCTATCCAGAAACAAGAGTTAACACATTTCACAACGGAGAACAAACACATGAAGGTCACTTGCTCTTTGCAGTGCTAAGTAGGATAAGCCAAAGGCGAATGTTTACATCACTGATGCTGGTACAGAAGCTCAATCCTTGTGATTCCATGCAGGCCTGGGTGCAGTCCATGGGAAGCCTCTCACTCCCTAACATGTTTCTAACACGTGTCATCCAACTTGGTTCACAACACAGGACCTGGCCAGCCCACTGCTATTGTCCGAACCCTTACAAAACTCACATTTCCATGGTGGTGGTCCAGAGAAAGAGGCACAAACCAGCTGATGCAGGAAGGTGATGCTGGAGATCTTCTAGTCCAAAACTCTGCTCAGAGCAGGTTGCTCAAGGTCATGTCCAGACAGATTTTTAATGACTCAGGGTTTGAGCCTCCAGAGTTTCTCTGGGCAGCCTGTTCCAATATCTCTCATTACCAGGAAAAAAAAAAAAAAAAAAAAAATGAAATTTCCTGTATTTGTTTGTGTCTTTGCCTTTTGTCCTGTCCCCAGGCACATTTGACAGGAGTCTGGCTTTGTCTCCTGTGTGAAAAACACTCCATCGGGTATTTATATCCATGGATTAGTTCCCCCTGAGCCTTCCCTTCTCCAGGCTGAGCAGTCCCGGCTCTCCCAGCCTCTCCAGACCCTCAGTTGTCTCCATGGCCCTTCTCCAGGTGTGTCTCACCAGGGCTCAGCAGAGGGAAAGGATCACCCTCCTCCAGCTGCTTTGAACACCCTGCCTGATGCAGGCCAGGATGTTTTGCCACAAGGGCACATGGCATGGTCAGCTTGGTATTCACCCGGACTCCCAGATGCTTTCCTGCCAGGATGCTTTCCAGGAGGTCACTTGTACAGGGTAATTCCTCCCCAGGGGCAGAAATTGTCACCTCCCATTGTTCAGCTTCATGAGACTGCTGCTGACCCACCCCTCCAGCCTGCAAGGTCCCTCTGAACTGCAGGACACCCGTCTGGTCTGTCAGTCACTCAACCCAAGAGGCCTCTTCTGCCCAGAAAAGTACTGGGGTCTTCTAATCACATCTCTCAATTAACAGAATTATAGCACAGGAAAGGGTTTTGTCATCATTGTGTTGTGAGGAAATTCAAGAAATGTACTTGAGCACTGTACAGAATAAATGTCCTTCTGTTTAGACTTTTATTTACAATTGGAAAGCACAAAGGTCTGCATCTTGTAAGATCATGTCAGTGGAATTCTGACAGCACAAAGTAACAAACCAAATAAGTCAATTTCCAGTCATTTACATTTTTGTTGCCTTTTATGCTTGAGATACTTGCTATTTTTGTATGTGTGCCTTGTCACTAAATGTGTGTATGAGCTTTATATTGCCAACAGCAGAACAGACTTTAAGAAAAAAAAAATACATAGCAAGGTTTCTATTTTGTTGAGATGTTCTGGAAAAACACTGCAAACCACAGAAAGGAAATCGGAGTTGCTTGTGATATTACAGGGATGTTGAGACTGCTAGAACAACCCTATTAAATGTAGTTGCTTATTTATTTTTAATATCAATAGGCTTTCAAAAGCTTTGCGCAGCATTATAAAATAAAAAGTCACTCATCTATTTCCTACTCTTCTCTTAAAAGTATGGAAATACATTCCAAAGGCACAGGGTGGAGTTTAGCAGTGTGAATCCAAATCACTTATTTCCACAAATATCATGGGAACTGGAATTTCGCTTACAGTTTTCAGACTCTCTCAGCTATCTGTTTTTCTTCTAGATGTTAAGAATATTCTGAATATTTTCACATTTTTATTCAGTGAGAAACAAAGCTACTCGCAAGCCCTGATTAGGAAGTTGCTTATTTTGTTGCCCCAGCCAGGATCTGGGCACATAATCTTCAGTTCCATGGTCTACAACTGTCTTAAATAACTTGCAGGTTCATGTCATACTGTGCTGAGGGTTTGTGGTTTCTAATGTGTAGGGAAGAACTGCACAGCTGAAAGACCCAGTTTATTCTTAAATATTTCTATTTATTTGTTCTTCTTTTTTTTTTTTTTTTTCAACACAGAAGAAATTAGGAGACACAGGATTAATCAGGATCAGAAAAATAATCATGGCACTTTCCCAGGTGCCATATGGAGGCCACCAATCAAAACAAACATTATAAAAACAATGGTATATGACTTACATGCAGCCTGCTCTCCATATCAAAGTTAGGGAACAAAAATATATTTGCAGTTACTTTCTAATATTTGGCTCAGATCAATTGCACACTTGTGTGATCTACAGTGATTCAGGTGAACAGCTTCACAGATGCAAAATGGTGCCTTCTGAGCAATTCGCAAAACAACTGGAACACACATCAAATGCTGTCAATGTTTGGGGAAGGAGTGGAGCAAATCATAAATTAATTTTTGAAGGAACAAAGCCATTTAGATGTGAGCAGTCATTCAGAAAACTAAACATTCCTATGTTGCTTTGCTGGAACAATGAAGGATTATTAAAAAATCCAAAATATTTGAATCAAGTTAATGTATTACACAGTGATACTTAAGTGCACTTGAAAACAGCCCAAGAGTGTAGAATTTGCGTGTGTGGTGTTTAGTTCCCAGAGTGCAGCAGGAGCTGCTTAGTGCAGCAGCAGCAGCCTCGGCTCATGATGAGACATTGAGACCATCACTCACCAGGGGCCAACTGTCCCCCTGACTAAAAGGTACCTTTAATGGGCTCTAAAAACCAGCTGATTTAGGCCTACGTGGCTGAGAGGATACTGCTCCAGTCCAGATCCCAGGGCAGAGGGACTGGAGCGAGGAAATGAATATGCAGGAAAAGACCACGCAATTCCCCACAGCAGTCATTGTTTGCATTCTTGCACTGAAACATCAGAAGTTTCAAAACTGGATGGCAAACTAAAATGAAGGGATAGAAGCAGGAGGGAAAATCTGCGCTGTTTTCTTGTCATCAGACTAACCCCTTCAGTGCTGAAGTTTTTCATTTGTCAGAAGAGAAGTCACAGAGCAGGAACTACCAAGTAGTGAGGACACTGGATCTGCATTTGACACAGCATTTTAGAAGCCTCTTGGCTTTACATGTGTTTCCTTTGCTTGATGGCAAAGAAACAATAAGCCAGTTAAATTTGTGTGAAATTGTGACACCCAGGGAAATGTTCTAGTGCAGGGTGCACATTAGCTGTGCAAACACAATGCACAGCATAAACAGGAAAACTCATATGTGAGTTTAAAAAGCAGCACTCATAATACTCCTTGGCAGTAAATCACACTTTATATTAATTTTCTCTGTTGCCCATTTCAAGCAAGTTCTGTCAGTATCTTTACTCATATTACTCACACAAAAAACAAGACTTTGTAAGGCACACTTCCTTTATACGTGTACTCCGTGCCTAAATTTAGGGTATATACAACAATATATTTTTTCTAGGAAACAGTAGAGTATCCCAGCTATTGTGCTGGGACACAATTCTGCTTCCTTCCATTTTTTTACAAGTCTTGTCACTTCTTTTACTACAATAGATTTTGAACTTTCATTTCTCTTCAGCCAAAATCCTTGTTTCTCCCACTCCTTGTCCTGGTCCTGGGCTGAATCATAATTTTTTCACCCCAGAAAAGTCTGGCTGAATTCTCACTTTTATATCTATTTCTTTATGTTTTAGGAGTAGATCCCCTGAAAGTACCCTGGAGTTAGAAGCAAATGTGTAATTGCCTATGACAGTCTTTTCAAAATCAAATGGCAGTTTACTCTTAGAGATGAAAGCAGATATGACCTAAAAATTATTTTTAATATTAATTATATTATTTCTGTACCATGACAGAATTTGGGGAAGAAATGAGGTTTAAGACTGTAAAAATGGAGAGTCATTCAAACTCTCTAAATTGGAGAGAGATGGATTTGGAGGGTGGACTGTTAGATGGATAAGAAAGGGGTACCCAGAGAATAGTGATCAGTGGCTCGGAGTCCCAGTGACATCAGTGACAAGTGGTGCTCCTCAATGGTCTGTTTTGGGGCCGGTGTTAATTGATATCTTCATTAATGTCATAGACAAAGGCATCAAGAGTACCCTCAGCAGCAGGATGTTAGAGCCTTCCGGTGGGTTTACTACTGCTGTTCTCAAGAATATTTAGGTATTTATATGAAGTAAGAGATTTCCAAGAAGTGGGACCCAAACGTTCCTCCCATGCAAAGTAGAAGAGTCAGGATCTGAATTGATTTTCAAAACTCCAAGGGAAGCATTTACACAGCAAAACTATTATCCATACTAACAGGCTTCTTTCTGTTCAGAAATTCCACCTTGGACAAATAGTTTAAATTTTATTAAAGTGTATCCTTAAAAACTGGCAGCACTAAGGTTCCCCAATGAGTTCTGCTCAGATATTCATGCCTCCACTCCCTTCAGCAGGCTCAGTACCAGTTTTCTCTCTTCCAATATGGATGTGGCATTTCTTGTGCTCTGCTCCCAGTGTTTTCTAGCTTTTTCATTGCCCTTTTGACCTTTTGGCTCCAAGCCTTCACAAACAAACTGTGCAATGCACCTGGAATCAAGGAAGAAAGTGCTGCATAATTATTAAGTTAAATATTGTCTCCTGACCCTTATAAAGGATTTTTTCATCTATTGCTTTTCCTGGTTATTTCCCAACCACCTGCTCCTAAGTTAAACAGATGTGGTTGAATACTGCATAGTCAAACAATCTCTAGCAAGTATTCGTAAATTATTACAGGAAAACTCCCTGCCTTCCCAAGAAAAGCAGATGTAAATTCAATTCACTTGGAAACTCAGCCTCTGATGTGTGTGCCTCTCTCCATGGTCACTGCTGACCATTTGTTGTCAGGACCTCAACAAACTTTTGAAGAGCAGAGGTATTTTGTCTCCCATTCATTCAAGGCATTGGAGTTTCTAGATAATTCTGTCAAAGAACTGTCAGAAACATTAATGTAATTTCTTTTGTTTAAAACCTGATGGTCTCAGCATCAGTTCTCAGCTGACATATACAGAAACATAAACTTTTATTATAGGTCAAGATTCATTAAAGAAGCGAAGACACAGCCTGAACTATTGCAAACTCTCTCATCTTTCCATTCCCTCAACTCCTCTGTGACTGTAGCGCTGCCTCATTCTTTTTCTGCTCATTGTCAGTAGTCTCTTAATATAAAATAAGGTTTAAAGGATCTGGTATACAGCATAGTAACCCACTAAAACTTTGAGCCACAAAAATTCATATTCATATTCTTCATTTTCATTTAATCTGAAGACAGAAGCAATGTAAACTTAAAAAAAAAAAAAAGCCCACTGCACATTTATAGGGAACTTCAATTCCATTTTCACAGAATAAATGGTATTCTACGCTCCACACCATTTGGACCTCAACCTCTCTTCTGGCAAGCCAAGCTGTTATTTTTTTGTGGATTGTTCCTAAGCCATTTATAATCAGGCCACGGCACCACTGACAACAGCACCTTTGAAGTCAGGTGGGGATTATTAATTTGCTGTGAATTTTCTGAGGAGCTTCATCTTCTTTCCGTACACATGCATTAAAAGTCACAGAGGTGAAAATGAAGGTACCAGTCACAAACAAAATTAAGCTATGAAACTCTCTGGTTTCAGATTAATTCTGTGCAGTGCAGACACCCAACCAACCTTTACTTTTTAATGTAGAACATGACGTTTTAGGGTTCCTGGAATACATCTTCTGGGGGGGTGAGGTCTGAGGGCATTCAAAGGCTCAGAACTCGTGGCCATGAGCCCCACAGCTCCACGCAGCCACCCCTGGAGGGACACGGAAGGGGAAAATCATTACTTGTGGCACGAATTTTAGCTCTCCATCAAAGACCACAATTACCAGCGTGCGTGTGTGTATCTATCTGTGCGTCTTCCCTACAAGAAAGGACTGCGTCAATCTACACAAATAGGATACTCTGAGGAATATATTTACAGAAAGGGCGATCAAAACTGGGAACACGCTCCTCGGGGCGGCGGTGAAGTCACCGTTCCTGGAGGTGTTAAAAGAGACTGGCGTGGCCACGGTCAGGCTGACACGGTCGTGTTCGGTCACAACTGGAACTCGATGATCTGCGATGTTTTCCTGTACAATTGATGCTGTAACCCCGGGATACAAACCGGTAACTCCAGGATACACCTTGGCGGGGAAGCTCGGCGAGGCCACGGCGGCCGCGGCCGCGCTCCTGCCCGCCGGGGAGTGCTGAGCCCCGGGCTGCGACGGCGGGGAGCTCCCGACCGGGGGGCGGCTCCAGGGATCACCCTGCGCCGCGGAGGGGGCCGATGGCCACCCGGCGGGGTCCCTCATCCCCCGGGCTAGCTCTGAGCAGGGACACCGGGGCAACGCGCGGCGGGGCACGGGCGGGGGCAGCGGATCGCCCTCAGTCTCTGCCCGCCTCACGGCCGCCCTGGCGCTGCCGGGCGCATGCGCGGAGCCGCCCGCTTCGCCGAGCGCGCAGCGGGCGTTGGGGCAGNTAAAAAACACCATCCCCCGAAACAAACCCGCGGAGCACAGCCGCAGCAATCCGAAGCTCTCGTATTCCCGGTGCAACTTTTCCCACTGTCGGCGGGGTCAGGCAGAGGCCCCGTCTGTGCTGGAGCGGCCGTGCGAGGCCGTGCGCGCTGCGGTGGGAAGGGAAGGGAAGGGAAGGGAAGGGAAGGGAA
>WBMY01006689.1:25030-74763 GCA_013397315.1 Donacobius atricapilla
GGAGGGGCAGGGGGAGCCTCGGTGTGACCGCAGTTGAAGCTGGGATTGAATGTTGCCTTGGTTGAGGAGTGAGAGAGCAGGCAGTGAGTGATTGGGCTTGTTGGGAACAAAACAAAGAACGGAGCCAGTGAGTAGAAGGACGAAGACTATAAAGCACTTGAAAACACTTGAAAGAATTTCAAGTTTTCATAGAAAAGTTTGTGAAGAGAAAGAGGGACAGTTGTGCAGGTGTTGGTGTTCTAGATTAAAATCAAAACCTTAAATTTATTATTACTATTGACTGTTACTGAAAAAAAAAAAACCCTTGTTGTACTTTTTCTGCTCATTAGCACCTCCTGTACCATCTTCTCCCCGTGCTGTCATTGTTGATGCAGCAGGGGAGGGGCATGGACCATTACCTGAAGACTCAAACTGACCTTTTAAACACTTTTTCTGATTAACCTAGTTAGTTATCACATCTGCTTCCCTGCACTGCTGTAGGATTGCTCAAGGAAACGTGGTTGGGAGGGAAGGAGTATTTTTAGTTGCAAATAAATGAATAGGTACACGTGTAGAAGCCGTGTTTTTTAATGTACACGTGTGTATTATGCACACGGACATACACACACCTGTGTGAAGTGATTGTGCAACTGGGAGGTTGAACATTCTGGCCCTGGTGTTGAACAGAGGGAGTGCCATTGATAAAGCAATTGTGGGGGAGGTTTACAAGTGCAAGAGGTGATGAGCAGTGTGAGGACGCTTACTAGTAAAGATGACTGAGGTTGCAAGAGTAGTTCTTGCTGAGCTAGGGCAGTGAGAATAGAAGCCAGAGAGGAGGGGACAGGGAACCTGTGTGTGAGAGTACTGCATGGAAACAGGAGTGAGATTTTTACTTACCTGCTCAGTTTCAGCCAGCTCACTTCAACCTCTTTTAGACTAGAAAACTTGAACAGATTAGGCTGGAACCCGGGATTCTGAGTAACTAGGTATTCTTGGAACTAGCAGATATCTGGAAAATCCCAGGCGAAACTTGGATTATCCTTTTCTCGTGTAAGTTGATCCAGAAATTTGTGTCCAACTGGTGTTGGACTCAAAACAGCAAAGCATTGAATCTGGTTGTAATACATGCAGGTGTTGAGATTATAATTTGGTGATACCAGTTTTCTTTTGAGAGAAGTGGATAGTTACACACAGTGTAACTGTACTAATGGTGTCATTTCCAGAAACACAAATGGAGAACTGAAGTTTTAAAGTTAGCTTTAATTCAGTCTCTTCATGCATCTAGATGGATCTACAGTTTTCGATTAAATCATAACATATTGGTTTTTGCATTAAAATTCTGTTGTACTCATGGTATTAAAGAGATGAAGTATTTTGGTCTCATCCTCCTTACTTTGGTGGTGTGATACCGAGACATTTTCTTGATCTGACTCAAATCTGCATCAAATTCTGCTTTGACTGTGGAATTACAAATTTTCCTCATATCTCCTGTTGTGCTTATCACCTTAGTATTTCAGTACTCACCCAATTCCCCCCTCAGTTGACAGAACTCTCTTAAGACAAGCAAATCATCCTCCCATTCCATGTGGGGAGTGAAAGATAAAACTATGGAGACTAAATCTGGTGTAGGTAGGATCTGATTTTTTTCAGGGTATTGCGTTGTCCTCATTTATGTTAAGTGTCTAGGTGCAAATAAAGTGAATGTCTGTTCAAAACCTATTCTGCTTTTGCAAATCAACCAGATTTTGGGAGATGCATCCCTAAAATAAGATGTACATAGTTGGTGTCTACACTGGACAGCATTTTTAGGTAATTTATCTAGGCTCATGAATAAATTCTGTGGCAAAAACAGGATAAAATATACTTCGGGACAGTGCTGACTTACTTCAAACTACAGCAGCGTGAACCATTTTTGTTTGCTCTGTCATTTTAAACAGCTGCTTTTTCCAGTGATGATCTTGTCCATCATTTTGTTCTGCGTGCCTCTGTGACCTCCCTCACTTGTGATAGTGTAACCATTTCCATATTCTTTTGGTGAGGCAGATCATAGGATCAATCAGGTTGAAAAGAAAGACTTACCTGGCTTACTTCTGGCTCTTAGAAACAGCTGGACAGGCAGGGAGCAAGAGATGTGGTCGGTAGCACTGACGCCAGGTATGAGACTGGGGAAAAACTAACCCATTTTGCCCCTCTGCTTCCCTCTTCCATTTTCCAGTTAATCTTTTATGTGTCATTTCTTCCTGTTTGCTCAACAAATGACACCAGATTCCTATAGGCAAGAAGTCTAACTTCTTTTGCATCATCCTGTTAAGAGGTTTTGCTTTCAGTTTGTCAGCTCCATCCTGGATTTTGTTGCTGCTTTTTTGTGAATTCCCATCAGCTGTGTTTCCAGGATGCTGTCTGGTCTGGCTGGTGCCTCTTTAATGGTTGTTTTGCTTCAGCCTCCAAAGACAATCTACTTTCTTGCCCCCACCATTGCTTCCTCTCCCGTTCCACATTGTAAACAAAAGCCCTTGCAGTGTGCAGTAGAGAGCCCCGCAGAGCTGGCGGAGCAGTGGCCTGAGTGACCTCATGTCTCGTCTGTTCTCCTGCCAGCTGAGTTCAGATGTTGGTAACCGTCTGACCTTTTAAAATCGAATCTGACCATACCCAGCCCTTCCCTTGTTTACCTTTGCATGTCTTACTGATTCTCGTTAAGTCAAATTTGATATGCATTTGTGAGGTTTGAAATACACTTAACCCATTCTTTTCTTGCTGATGCTTTTGATGGTGCTGATTATCAAGTAATCTGTTTTAATCAAGGTTGCTGAATACTGTTATTGGAACAGCTACATTTCAAAAGCAAAGCCTGTCTTCATACTGACAGTTAAAGAAATCCCATGCTAACTACCTCAAATCACACCATGGATTTTGGCTTGCTAAGAAAACACGTCTGTTGAGAGCTCTTTTGTGCCTATTTCAGGCTGTTGCTTAATTTTAATAATACATAATTGCTCTGTAAAATAACTTTAACTTTGAACAAAAGGCAACTATTCAGAACTACATTTATCAAGTCAGACAAATACATCTGCACAGCCCAGTATACTGGAGTTAACATCCAGGGCTGGGACATGCACGCTGTAGTAGCACAAGAAGTATTGGCCATTCTCAAACCAGGAATGCTACTTTGTGTAAATAAAGAGACAGATAACTTTTTTGACAACAGATGTCTTTGCATGAGAGAGAGACAGACTATCCTGCAGTTGCATCTTGAGAGATCTTTGATATCCCTTGCATTTTACACTTTCATTGTGCATTTTTACTGCTCAGTGGAGTCTTTCATTTAAAATGTTCGAATCAGCCTTATCATACTGCTTCCGAAATTCCTTTTGAAAGCTGGCATCTCATATTTGAAGACTGCACGCTCAACATACTTCCATTTTTTCATTTTAGTGGTCAGTCTGTACCAATATGGTTACTCCAAGAGTGGTCAAATTAAGTAATGCTAAAATCCAGAGACACCAAGTGAAGAGTAGGATGGGAGTAATTTGTCATACATAAAACTGAATCCCAGTGAAGTATTCATTTTGTCACCTGAAACTGCAGAAAATCTGTATTTGCCAGAGCTTCACAGTGGGTGAGAATTGTTTGTTTGTTTGTTTGTTTACACCAAGAATTGTGGTAATTCTGGATATTCCTGTTTTGCTGAGCTCTTTGTTTTCCTGTAGTGTAACAATGGATGGCCCAGTTTCAAGATTGACTTTACAGCAATTCTTCATTAAAATCCCAGTCCTAAATTAACTATTTAACATAACTGTCTAAAGTGTAATATCTATTATAATCAGCTGTATTTGTAAATGTTCCTGCTTGGCATTGTAGTGTGAGTGTGTTAGCTCACTGGTGTGAAGGGGATTTATGGAATCGTAGCAGGAAAGTTCATAAATAGTGGCCTCATCAGAAATGTGAACTTTTGCACCTGGCTGTTTCTCCAGATTTATCAATGAACTTGTTTGCTGACCTTGTGTGTATTCTTCAGCTTCTCTTTGCAGACTGTAACCCTTCCAACTATTTACAAAATAAACCTGGGAGGAGAAACATCTTTGTCTTTCTGTCCTTAGTTTCCATTCTCATGGGTATAGGGAATGGGGAAGGGTTAAATGAGGTTTCCATGTCAGATTTAGTTAAATCTCCTGCTGGCTTTCCGACAGATTTCTCCCGTGGCAGCTGAAATGAGCACAGTCTGTGATATTTTAGTTCAGTACTGCTGAGCACTTCTGAGTATGAGAAATGGAATGGGCTCGCTGTAATATTTGCAGTTTGCTGCTGTTGGTTGTCAGAGCTGTGGCAACAGCAAAATAAATGCAAGGCCCATGGAGCGTGCGGCTGCGTAAGCGGCTTAACTGATGGAAGCTTTTCCCACTGCCCGACAACAGAAACTTCCTTCTCCGCTCCATCCCTGCTGGGTTTTGCATTTTGGCTGCTTCCTGTCGTTCTGCAGTCAGCTGCAGCAGGGACCTGATCTGTTTAATTTTAAAACAAGCAAGGAGGTGAGAAGGTGAACAAACTCATTTTTTATGGAAAGGCCACTTAGGGTGAACTGTAAAGAAGTGCCCAAGTGCTGCAAGCTCATTGATCTGCAGTTGTCAAAAATGGAAGTATCAAAGCACTTTCACTGTGGCTGTTTGTTAGGAACTCTTAGCAAAGATTTGACCAAAGTTTTCATCTCAATGTAAGAAAGACATTTTTACAGTGAGCTCAATCATTCACTGGAACAACCTCCCCAGGAGCATGGGGGAGTGCCCATAACTAGAGGGGTCATTTTTGCAATTGGCCAGGGTGCTAGATAACCTCCTCAGGGCTGCCTTCCACACAAGGCTGCACCAGAGAATCTTTTGATGTTCCTTGGCTGCTCCACGGCTCTCTGAAACTGTTTGTATGGGTGAAGTTGTGTACACCAGAAATGCGCAGGGTGGAGATGCACATGCTGAGCTAGGATCTCTCCAATGACTTCTGCAGTGTATTCCGTATGTGGATGAGTTTCCAGACCTAAAAAATATCAGTGGTATACTTCTTGCATTAGAAGACTCCTCCACATTTTCGGTATCCTGGAGTAGGTGTTCAGCTTTGTGGGGGAGTAGAGGAACACCCTTTTAAATCTGCCAAGAACAAAATGTTAGACAAGTTGGATTCTGTGGGGAATCTGTCAGTTATGAATGAAGTTTTCAAGAGCTAACTTTATCTTATTCTGTGTATGCTTTTGACACAACTAAGATAAATTACATCTTCAAATACAGTTAATTGCATACACAAATTGGACACGTCAATTTGGCATGTGAGTTTTAGGAACTTCAGTATCAACATCCTCTGAACTATTTTTGTTGCACGCATTTTAGAGCTTCCAACTCAGGCAGAATGAGTGTTGTACTGGCTCACTGCACAAGGAGTAGAAGAGCAACAGTAGAATTATAGTTTTAGTTTGGGGAGCTGCTCTAGTGTTTTTACAGTGCTGGAAAGTGCAAAAACTGTTTATAAGTACAACCTGATGCTGATAGGTATGGAATTATGCTGTGTGATTGATCAGCTGTGACTTAGAGTTTCACTATGATCCTCATTTACTCATAAATGACAGCTTGAATTAGATGTTAGTTCATCTTCCAGTGTTTTCTCCACTTAAAATGTTCAGAATGCCTCCATCCTCTAGATCAGTGTGCTTCCTTTAGGAAAACTGCCATGAATTAAAGGATTTCTACTGTTCCAGAGTAGCTGATTGGAAGGGACCATGAGTAAAATTGTTGGACTAGAGGTCACAAGGG
Source organism: Donacobius atricapilla (assembly GCA_013397315.1). Lineage (NCBI taxonomy): Eukaryota > Metazoa > Chordata > Aves > Passeriformes > Mimidae > Donacobius > Donacobius atricapilla. The sequence goes on from WBMY01006689.1 coordinate 30,802, forward strand.
GTGCAGAACTAGCTCCCGAGAGGTTGACTTTGGTGGCAGATACGGTCTGGAAGGTTCACGTTTCCTTTCTGTGGCTGTCCTGGGGAGCAGAGGAGGAGAGGGACAAAGCCGAAGTGCAGAGCACAGAACTGCATCAGCCACATCAGGGGGTGATCCCCAGAAAAGGGTGGGTGGCAGTGGCAGCAGAGGAGGAGAAATTCCTTGACTCCTCTGAAAGGCTGAAGTCAAAACATGTTTTGCTCTACCCTAAATGTGTAAATGAGCTTTGTGGGTTGGTTTGTTCAAATCCTACTCAGAAAAAAATCAAGTGCAATGCAGTAAAAACAGTGTGTGCATCTTCATGTGTTTGGAAGTTTAGGTAAAGTTTTGTGAGAAATAATGGATGTGGGTGTTGAGACAGGGAAAAAAAAGTATTTAGTATTTAAAAATTACTTCTTTTTTCCCCCTGGTTTGTAGGGCTCTTTACCCTTCTGTTTTACTGCAGCTGCTCTGTGGATTCTGGTGGTGTACAACGTTCTGTATGCTCTCTTTATGCAATTCCCCAGCGTGACAGAAAATTTAAAATCTCTAAAGGAGTTGTGCCTCATTATCTTTTGCCTAGTTTCCATTTAATTCAATAAGATGAAATATGTGTTTATGACTCTTTCATAACTTCTCTGCAATTTGATTTTTGGTTGACTGGAAAATCCCATTAAAACATGCTCTGAAATATTGTCATATATGCATTGCTTCAGGGGAGGACAGGCAGGGTGGAAATTTATATTAAAGCATGCTGACAGCGCACAAATGGAAGAGGGGAGAAAGGAAGGCTTTGTTTGCACGTTTCTCTAGCTTTTTTTAGCACTTCACAAAGGAATTTTTTTTTATTGGTTTGGGGTTAATTTTTCTAAATTAAGTGGGGTATTAGACATTGGCCTACCAAACAAGTGCTACATGCAATTTCTGTATGGGGCAGAATGTTGCCTCATCACAGAAAAAGAAAATAAACTTCATTAAGGAGTAATCTTATGTTTGCTATAAAATTACTGCACACAAAGATGCCAATGTGAAATTACCCAGGTTCCTTTTTACTGCAAAAATGCACATTCTGAGATCTAGAATCTTTCTGAGGTTTCTTAATAGCTGCTTGAAAAATACTGGTAGTTTAGAGGTAGTCTGGTTTTTAAAAGTAGCTGTTGCTGCTTGACTTCACAATATTGTAATAATTCCAAGAAAAACTTTAGTGAATTGGGGAAAACCTTTTTCAAATGTATGGAATTGCCAGATCTCTCTGTGGAAAGAGCGGAATTGAATATTGGATACAGATTAATAGAGTTGGAGGCTGAAGCTTGTACAGCCAGTTTGTGTTATTGGAAAATCTGTAAAGGTATTATTTGTGACACTTGGGTCATGGTTTTGCTTTATAAGCTGTGTTGGGGAAGAAAGTATCTGAAAGTTTAAGAGCAGGATAAATAGTACCTTGTTAGCTTTGATCTCATGACCTTTTCTGAGCAGACAAACACTGTAGCTGTGATGAAATTACATTTTTTTGTGAATGGACTGTGCCCAGAGACTGTTCCTTGGCCCTTCTCTAACATGTCTGGAAAGGTATAATCTAAAATAAAGGTAGTACTCTTTTACTTTTTTTTTTTTTCCTTCCCTACCTAACCCATATAGGCTTTTGAAAGGCAGAAAACACTCTTGTACTTTACTTTCTATTTACCATGAATGCTTTGATGTGTTGATTTGGTAGACCAGAGACAATGAAAAAAAGAGATTGTAGGTGATGAGTAGGATCTTTAAAGAGACCACATGCCATCCATCAACTCGATTTCTGGTTGTGTCATGGTATTTATTGTGTGCTGATATTTGGTCCCCTGGTCCTAATCCAGTTTTGCACCACTTGGGAGAGGAACTGGATGTTGCTCCCCATTTCATCCTGGGCACTGGACTCCTCTCCTTGCACAGCCACGTAGTTAACTATAAAAGCTGCATCTGGAGAATTGTTTTATACTAATCACCAAATCTCACTCTCATTCATTGATGTCCTTTTTAGTTGTTTTATTCTGTTTCTACTTTTGTCCTGAACAGCATTCTGTGGCAGCAAGTTCCATGCATTACACCCTGTGTGAAATTTCAGGTCCTTTGGTTTATTTACATCCCTTTCAGCTGAGGTCAGTGGGTACCCTCCAGTTTCTCATGTGAGAAACCATGGTTGGCTGCGCTGTGTTTGCATGTGTTGCAGTTAGATCAGCTGAATGTCTGCCTGCTCTGAGCTGGGAGGTTTGTTACACAGTGATGATTTAAACACAAAGGATATTTTCCTTCTTTCCAAATAAATGGCAACATGTAATTTTCCATCCATATACAATGCAGTTTGCAGCTGAAGTTGGGAGCTGCTGACTGTTCCTCGGTTTGTTGTCTGTAAAGCATCAGGAGATGGTCTGAGCTACAAAATCAAAGCTGGTTTGTTTGTAATCTAGAGAGCAGATGCAAATGTTTCATTTGTATGAAAACATGGACAAAATAGGGGAGGGAAATAAAATGAGTGAACATTCGAAATTCCTAATTTAGGGAGGCTGTGAGTGAAAACATTCTGCAGCATTCTGATACAGTTCATGTGGGTTTTGTTCTTTAAAAGTGCTAGCAGGTCCATTGATTATTTTATCTTACTATAAATTTTAAAAAAATACATGATAGATATTTACTAAGCAGCTGTCACTTTATTAGTATAACATAGGATTTTATCAATACATTATTTAACACTTCAACCACCTGTAAAAGTGTAGCAAAGGGCTCATGTACTTCCTCTGGCTTATTTTGTATTGACTTTGTGTGTTACTTTATGATTTTAGAAGCTGGTAACATTTTGGAGAGGAAGTTATTGACTGTATCAGTAACGGTGATCATAAACTGGGTGTTAATTTCGTAATTTGTGATTGCTCTCCTTAGGGGTGTATGGGAGAAATGTGCTTTTTTTGTTTGGGGAGGGGAGGGCTGGCTGGGTTGTCTCATAGTTCCTGGATCAGCTGTCCCTGTGTGTCTCTTTTTCTGGTGTTTCTGAGAAACTGCTCCAGCATTTCAGAGTTTTTAGCCTTCGACTGGGCCCTGTGGTGTCCTGTGTATTAGCAGGATATAATTTCCACTTCAAGAACATAATTTTTGAAGACAAGAGACAAGCATATGGACTGCTTCAGAAATCTTTTTGACTCTGTTGGTATTTTTTATTTTTGAGAGGTTTTATTGTTTCATTTGTTTTTTTAGTTTGATGGAGAGCCTCACATTGCCTTTGTTTCTATCAACTTATTTATCAGAGTAATTTTGTAGCGTCACAGAAAGTTTTTCCCAAACATTCAGTATCACCCCATTATGACCTCTGGCTCTTTACTGAGAAATCATTTTTGCGGAGGTTCCTTCCTCAGCTGCTTACTGCTGTGAGGGTGATCATGCAGTACACGTTGGGTGTATCTGCAGCAGCCTTTTGGCTCAGATTAGGACTTTCCCAATTGTCACTACTTACTGGGCTTTGGTTTGCATTGCAGAAACATTTCAGAACACTCAGACTGAGATGTTTTTGGATGAAGGGAAACCAGAAGATAAACTCCAAGAGCTGCAGTCCCACTGCCAGACAGTGCTCAGTTCATGAAAGCAAATTAGAGCTACCCCAAAGTGGAATTCTTGACCTGTGTTGTGTAAGTGTTGGGTCCTGAACACCAACTGTTCAGCCCTTCAGGTGCACTCCTAGTGCTCTGCATTCCTGGCTAATGTGGGGGTAGTCATGGGTAGAGATCATTATTATGCACTTAGAGGTTATTATTCCTGGCCACTGTAATTGCTTCAGATAAAGAGTCCAGCTATTCAAGCCTAAGTTAGAATAGATGATACCCAAGTGGCTGACGAGTTAGATTTGTGAGCTGGCACCCAAACACTAATTAGGTCAGGGAGCACCAGATCTGTAGTGAAGCTCTGTTACTTTTTCACCTTTGCCACTGTTAATCTCACTCCCCCTCCATTCCTTAACATGCTTATCCTTGTTATCCAGCTGCCGCCCCAAATGACAATGTTCTGACATCTCACACGTGCTGGCAGTGCTCTTGGCCTGTTCTCATTTCTTTCAGTTGCTTGAGTTTCCCCCTTGCAAAGGGCTGTGGAGCTGTGCCTGGTCCTGGACATGGTGTTTGCTTCTGACTGCTCACTTTCTGCAAAATAAATAATGTTTTCCAGCTGCCAGAGGCACTGTGGCTGTTGAGATAACTGCTGCAATTGGTAAACCCATCTTCATTTCACTGAAGAGCATTAATGAGTTTTCTCTGTTCTTCTTGGTCATTGATTTTCATGGAAAATGTGTGGGAGCACGAAAGAAATCTCGGTGTCAGATTTAGTTAAAAGATACTGGCAGAGGAACAGAGTGTGGAATAGATAAGTGACATTGCATCAGTGTTGTGTCCAAACAAAATCAGGATAAAACCACATCCTACTGTGAAAGCAGTATTTAATTGTTCATCATTCTCACTTGAAAAAGGAGAGGAATTGTTATTGCTGTATCAACATTTTAATGGATTATCAAGTTAAATGCATTAAATTCGAACTCCTAAGGCATTGGAGATTGTATAACCTAAAGCAATGTCTTCTGACAGTAGCTTACAGAAGAGTGAGGTGTCTGAAACTACAGGCTGCTTGGAAAGGCAAGGTCTCTTGAGGATTTGTGGAATTCTGGTTTCCACACAGATGGTTATGTAAGTGTTCAATTATGCCTCCCGGGACCTGCCCCACGTGATCCCCAGGAGTGTTAAAACAATGCAATCCACCAAAATTCTCCCTCTCTTTTGTTACTTCTCCTGCCAAAGGTCCTGCTCGCCAAGATGTATCAGGAGAATGCTCTTTTTTGGTTTTTAAAGGGAGGGGAAGGAAGAGAGATCCTAGCTGACAGCAATTCCCCCTTTGAACCTCTGGAAGCATCCAGAAAATAGCCACAGAATATTGCCACAGCTTAAGCAGAACAAAAGCCACTAGGTGAAGAAAGGGCAAGGAAGCTGAGGCAGAAGCTCAGAAGCTCAGGCTCAGCGTGTCTGGCTGCAGTCCTGAGGAGCTCCTTGTCTCTTGTCCCTGCGGACGGGGCGCAGCCTGGCCTGTGCCTGCTCCTTCTGTCGGCAATGAGCGCTTTCGCTGGGCCGAGGGAGCAGCGGCAGCCTGCGAAGTACAGCTTGCTCCCAGTGAGCTGGTCTCTGCTTTTGGGTGCTTCAATTAATGATGATGTTTTCTAATGCTCTGATCAAATAGCATGTACAAAGCAGAAGGTTTTTCAGATCTCTGTTTTACTCTTATTCTTGCACCGTGTAGTCTGAGGTGGGCAAGATCTTCAGCATCCTCGTCTGACAGAGTAGTTTCCAAACTGTTCCCTCCCTCTCCATTCCCACCAAATCCCCTGAAAAACATTGCTTTTGCAAGCAAACTGAACTTAACATAGGGTTCTCCCATATCCTTTGGAATTCCTGTTCAGAGAATATTTTTCCAGCATTTGATTCAATGTAAATTCTTCGGTATGCTTTTCCTGGGGAGAAAACTCTTTGGAAGTAGATAACAGTAAAAGAAATTGTAGTCTTACCAAGCATGTAAAAGACGTGGTGGGAGTGGGATTTTTTAGGTAGGCACATAAATACATTCTGTATAAATGGCTGTCAGATATATAAATAGCTACACAGGAAGTCAGATTGATTATGTTTTAATATTTCTTCTAAACAAACCTCCCCCAGGAGTGTTCCAGTTGTTGCACTGCGTGTGGTTTGGGACTGAGGAGCTAGAACGGGGGTGTTTAATTTTAGACTGAATGTCTACTGATGTTTTAGCTAACTATGTCCCTGGAATGGACCTACTTTCATAAAAAGCTCCAGAAGAACCTAAATATTGATAACTTTAAGAAATTAGGTGTCTCTTTGGCTTCCTGAATTGTACAGATTACAAAACTGAAGTGAACAGCGGTACCACTTGTCAGAGTCCTGTTGCAGAGTGGAAAAAAAGCCAGTTCCCCCTTCCCTGCCTGCATGCTGTCATGCTCATCCCAGCTGGGAGAGCAGCAGGGACCTTGCAGTATTTTAAGTCCCTTTTAACACAGCAGGTGAGAAAGTAGGTGAGGGAAAATATTGCTGCTGCTTTATATCAGCCTTACTTTCCCTTGCCTTAAAGACTCACTTTGTTCCCAGTGTTCTGTATCCTCAGAACAAATGCGAGTGAGGGAGAGCAGTGCCGGCAGTTTGTGTGCCCTCGATCAGATCTCTGTCCTTTAATGGTTTGGGCTGCACACAAGTTGCCATTAAACTAGGAGCCAGGAAATGCACCCAGAAGAGGTGTGTGCCTGCCAGCCAAAGATGGTTATGCTAATAAAGGCTACAAAATCCTGCAGAATCACTGTCTTCAGACAGCAGCTTTTAATGCTGAAATTAGTCACCTTCCCAGTTCAAGTGGTTGCCACTGCTAGAATATGATTACCTCCTTTGGAAATGTGTATACCAATATTCTGTGCTTTATGCTTATAAACGGTGTATGCAAGATTTGTGTACGTTCAGAATTAAGAAAAAGAATATTTAGGTTAGTTGTGGAAGGAAATGTACAGCTTGGTTTGTTGTTTCAGTGTTAGTTCCCCTTTCATGCGAGGTGTTTCTCCTTGGTGAGAGGCTGCAGGCAGGGTATTGCTGGTGAATAGCAGCGGTGCTGTTGGTGTTTCTCCTGGGCTCTCTCACGGGCTTTAGAACTCAGTGCTTCCACTGAGTCAGTAGAGTTCCTACTAGAAGTGTGTTGTTCATTGTTTTTCGTTTTGTTTTTTTTTTAAGCATTCTACTGCCAGCCAAGCAGGCAGTCAGGAAAGGTCCTGTGTTGGTTGGATCAGCTGCCATTAACTCAGAATTGCACACTCAGCATGGGCATAGGGCTGGACAGCTGTCCTCTGTGTTGTCACATAGCTAAGGTGATGTATAACCTTATAGGAGATGGATAGAAGAGAGATCCATGAAACAACAAATTCTGGTGTTTCAGTAGGGTTTATGAAGACTTAAAAGCAGGAAATGAAGAGTTGGGCAGAGGAATAAATGAGTCAGTAGTAAGTCAGGCTGTTCCTGTGGTGTGACCAGCTCTGTTCTGCTTTATTAGCTGGCTTATGACAGTAGAAAAGATATTTGTACTTGTTTTTGTTCAGTCCCTTCTTCCAAGCCACTTTGAACTATTTAGTTAGTTTGAACCAAGAGTGTCAGAGTAGAGGACTAAGGTATAATTAAACTCCTTCCCTTTAGAGACAAGGACTGTTAATAGAGGGTAAAGCTGGGATTTGTGGGAGCTTGGAAATGAAGAGGTTTGAGAGGAAAGTCAGGAGAGCATAGAAAAACCACATTTGTTGGAGAATGGGCATAATTAGTTCCAGGGAGCTCTGAATACTTGTAGCTGCTGTAAAAATCTAATGTAGATTGATGAAGGGAAGTTTCTGCACTACAGCCTCTGACTGAAAAGCTGTTTTTGATATTTCCTAGAGAAGGGTATACTGTTTCCTTCTGTAATGAAGGAGGTAAAGTGAAACTTAATTTATGTTCTGCAGCCACTTCAGCAACTCTTTGTCACTAGCCCCTAATACAATTAACTTTGAAGAAATTAAAACATATTTTGTCTTCTCTGTTTCCTTTTTTCTTCTCCCTGTGCTTTCGCCAGTTTCCCAACCTGTGTGTCAGTGTTCTGGTGTTCATTCCCAGAGAACATGATATGCCAGGTGCCAAGGCAGAGGCAGGGACTTGCTCTGCTCCTGGTGGAAAACATCCCGTGGCAGGGGGGAGGAACAAAGTCCCCTTTTTCCTAACACGGTTCCAAGTAGGCAGAGCCATCAGAGGGGTTGTGACTCATGGATGTGGATGCTTGTGCTCTGTCTCGTGTTTTTTATGTAGAATTTTGTAGAAATCCACACTCAAGTTTTGTTAGAAGGGTGAAACATTAAAGACTAACTGAAATTTATTGCAAAAAAAAAGTCCCCTATTCAGAGGGGAAGCATAGGAAAGGTTTAATTCCCTGCATTGCTGCCCCTCGACAGGGCAAGGGAGCACTCCTGGGTGCTGCCTCTTCTATTGATGTGTGTTTGTTTGAGGGACTGTTGCTAAACCAGCTGTCTGAAACTGGTGGGTAATAAATGGCAAAAGAAAGTAATAATGCAGCGGGTGAAGAAAACAGACCACTAGCCAAGTCTTTCCTGGCTTGTTTATTTTAGTAAGTTTATCAGTTTCTTCATCACAGATATTTGGGTTGTGACAATGTGACTAATCATTAAATGACACTAATTTTATTTTTATTCAAAAAGCAAAGGACAAAGATAATTTGTTTAATTCTGGCTATTAAGAGAGGTTTTATATATATTCTGAAAAAAAAATGTAAGCCCTCTGCTTCTGTCAACCTACAATACTTAGTAACAGCAAGTTAAACACTGTGGTGGTGAGATTTCAGAATGCCTTAATGTCTGCTCTTTATTCACATTGATTTGCCTTTACAGAGATTTGATGAACTTGCTTTCAAATCAGGTTGCTCCTTCATCCCACGTCTTGTAGTGCCACTCCTACAGTTTTGTAACAGGCTGGGATGTCTTCCTGGAGCACCATTCACCTCAGCACTGCAAGTACTGCAGTCTGCCCTTGCATGACAGGTTACAGCGTGGGGCAGGCCAGGCTGGAAACATGAACTTCCCCTCTCTGTTTATTACAACAACCGTGGCCAACCTTTTTTACAGCAAGGTTTGCCTCTGAGGGTTTGTATTCATGGAAAGTGAGGACAACTGGGTGGTGTGACATGTTGATGTGTAACCTGGCCTCTGAAGACTGGTGCTAACCCTTAGGAGTAGGTAATTTATTACTAAAAACCCTTTAACCTCGTGGCGTTCTACTAACTCGCTGAGGCAGTTGCACCTTTCTCTTACTTTGCTGAAAGCTTTTATTTTCCTGACTTCTCCCATACCAAAAAGGACTCCAAGGAGCTGCACTGCTCTTACTTCCTCTAGATGCAGTTCATATTGGCTCTCTGCCTGGTGAGTGCAGCGAACTTCAGGCACTTTCTGAGCTGAGAGCATCTCGTGTCTGTTCTCTTTCCAAGATGAGGTAGGAAGTACATGTAAGTTCTTGTAGGGCAGGTTGGGATCCTCTCGTGTAGTGCAAGTTCCTTTGCCAAATGGCAGGTCTTGTTCTGCCCCTGAACTTTATGCAGGCATCCTGTTTTAATCAGTACCTGACTCTGAAGGAATTTCCATGTGTTCATTCTGATTTCAGAAAATCTGATCTATAGACTAAAGATAATGAGTTCACTTGCTGATCTCTGCAGAGTGAATTTAAGTCTTAGTTAAGGTATAAGTTATTTCAGTGGAGAATGTAATACCTTTAAAGTTCAGTTAGGCAAAACAGGTTGTGTTTTGTTTGAAATTATACTCACCCTCTTATTTCATACTCATTTTCGATATTCTGAATTTGAAAAGCCATGAAAAATGTTAAACCATTTCAAAGGTTATCTTTTTCTTGGGTAGTTGCCATTCTACCGAAATCAGCCTGCATGCAGTACTGGTACAACTCTAAAGGGGGGTTGATTTTGATCACGGAGTTTCAGATACTGATCTGTTTGTACCAGTATTTGAGAATCAAGAGAAACTTGTCCAAGTTGATTGTCATTTGCAAACTCATCCGCATATTTTGTCTTTTGTTTATAGACTTTGATATTTGCAAGTTCCCTGCCGTGACAACAATCACCATGGATAGTGGTAAGTTTAAGCTACCAATGAGTGTGCATTCTGTATTATTTCCTGTGAATTGGACAGTAACACACCCCAAAACTGTCTTCTGCTCGTAATCCCAGTCTCTTTGCACAAAAGATGCCCTCTGGCATTGAACTGGCTTTGATGTTACAGATGATGCAGGTTTTTGCCCACGCTGAGCTGAACTGGAGTCATGCAACTCTTCTGACAGAGATATTATTTGCAGGCCGTAAAAATCATCACAGACTTATTGTGGCCCTTTGAAAGCTGGCTGCAGAATGAAGACCACAGAGCTGAATTTCCAGCCTTGAGTACTTTAACTACTTTAACTGTTTTTAAGCTTGCCTCTGTAACTCCTAATTCTCAGAGCAGAAGTCACTTTTTAAATTTTATAATAAAACATAATAAAAATTTATAATAAAATACAATAAAAACACAAATCATTTTTCTCCTTCCAGCCCTATTCAAACCAAACGGATTTATAAAGATGACCTACAGCAAGATTTAATAGCAGCAGCAGCTTCAAATCAGCAGCTAAAATGTTTATTTTTACTATTTAGTAGTGATTTTAGTCTGCTTAGAAAGGAGTCAAAAGAGGAAGTTCAATAATGCTCTCAGTAGAGCTGGTTTTGGTGTCCAGGCTGCCCTGGGCTTTGCTTCAGCAGCCCTTCATTGTCTCAGAACACTTTTCCCACGCTGCTGCTCCCCGTTCCCTCTGTCACTACAGACCTAAAGCTTGTTCCCTCTCCCTGTGACAGCTTCAGCTGGCAGGCTGCAAAATATTTATCCTCTTGTGTCCATGCCTGGCTCCAGTTCTGATTGGATTTCACCTTGCTAGAGTATCCATTCACTACCGGCAATAGCAGGCAGGCTTTCCAGAGGATGTGTAATGAATTGATCTGACTGTGCTGTTCTCCTCAATAATAATAAGGGAAACTAAGTCCTTGGAAGCTTTCTGATACATAAAAACTTGGTAAGAGCCAATCATTACAGTTACACACAGAGCACAGGCATGTCTGAATACATGATGTATTCAAACACATTACATTTGGTACCTGTATAACTTCATCTCTATCCTACAAAAACTGCGGAAGTAGAAGAGGTTTTGGATAATTTGTGTCTTATATAACACCAAAATAATGATTTTCGCTTTTTTAAAATCTTTTATTTGCTAGTTAGCCTCCTTAACAAAGAGAAAAAGTGACTTACCTTGCGTCATTCCTTTCTTCTTGCCACATGCAAGTCTTTCCTGATTATGCTCAGCTCCACAGTAACAGCTGCAGTGAACTCAGCCATGCTGTGGCTCAGCTAGGTGGGCATCCAACCTATGTGGGCTTTTTGCACGCTCCTGTCCAGCTATAGCTGAATATCTGAATATTCCAGGACATGATTATGGTCCTGGAATGTTAAGAAGTCAGAGTGGATTCTGCAATATGGTTCCATTATCTTTTTAAATAAGATTCATCAGGCAGTGCCTGATTCTCATTAAATCCCTGTGTTTCAACTGCAGGTTTTTCTTTCCTTGATTCATTTGTCTTGACTCTTCAATAGGATTTGAAGTCACTAGGATTATGCAAAGCATTAAAAATGTCACATCCAAACAAACAAGTTAATATACTTAATTTTTATTTCCAAGCTTGTAAGGTCAAAAGGCATTCCTGTCTGGACTAGGCAGAGATTGTTATTTATCAGATACGTTCATAATTAATATGGAATGCAGTTTATTTTCCTCAGCAGGCCTTTTTTGTCTCTGTAGTATGTGCATTTTGTATACTGTATTGTGAGAGAAGACAGACCTTCTGAATATGAATTGTTAAATAAAAATTTGGGGAGTTTAGATAGTTTAGATATATTGTCCATTCTTGAACTGAATTAACATTTTGCTGTTCTTCATCAATGCATTTCAGAAATGTATGAATAATTCCTTTTGGAAAACTAAAGTATTACCTAAAAACTCATACCAATATGTATCAAATGCAGTATTTCTTAACATACCAGCTTTTAACCTTTTATTCTTTTTGGAAATTGGAAAGTGCATGCAAAAACAAATATTTGTATCTTGTTTCTGAGAGCCAGCATCTGTAAATCTGGGTATTTTCAGCAACCTGCATTTCCCTGTGTTTCTTTTCCCTCTGCATCCAATACAAAGCTGTCATCATTTCTCTCATTGCTCTTTTCGGGGATGGATTCCAGCCGTGAAATGAAATCCCCTAAGTTTTATCTGCTGGAGGAAGGGAAACTTAATTTATAGTGCATTATCTACTCTTCAGTGCCTCTACATATGGGCACTCTTAGGAGAGTCTGGCCTGACACTTTTTCCGTTCCGGAATGCCCACAAGGAGTTGGGGGAAGTAGGAAGAGCACTTGCAGTCCATCCCCAGGCATGGCTGTGTGCTGCATTCCTGATAAGGATGAATCCTTCAGCTCATCACCTTGAGGTGATCACTGAGGCGTGAGGCTGAAAGAAACCAAATTATTCAGGCCTGGAGGGAAGTGAGGGAAATTGTGTGGGAAATGGAAAAAAAGCCATATTTTATTATTTCCTTGTTGAAGAGATTTCTGAGTATTAATTTCTACGTTATTCAGTCGATGAACTTGCACAATAGGAAATGTCCATGTGAAGAAAACCAAATTTGCAGTAGGTGCAGCTGCAGGGCTGGATGCACTGAACCCCTAGCATCCTCCTGAGCTGGGTGATTTGCGTGATGCCTGCATGGAATGTATTCAGCTGGAAGCACAGGAGTCAGTGGCCTTGTGGAATTCAATCTTCAGATCTTCATGTAATCCTTTGCAGAGGGAAGATCACTGTCTAATGATTTGTAACCAAGTTGTGACTGACTGACCCTGGCTGGATGCCAGGTGCCCCCAAAGCTGCTCTGTCACTCTCCCCTGCCATGCTCTGCACCCTGGGCTCCAGGGGAATCTCAGCTCGGGCAGCTGGAGCAGCTCCTCTCCTTCCTTCTCTACTGGCACAGGGTAATTTTCTAGCAGCTTCTCGCACAAGCCACCCCTGCAGCTTGGCCATGCAACTCCATTACAGTGGTATCCCACAGACACTAAACAAGTTGAGATTAGTTAAGCCTAATTATGCCAATCAGTGCTGGCAAATACCACCACATCTTTCTAAAGCAAAAACATCGTTTCCTTGCTGCCCTCCTTTTATTACATTAAAAATCAGATGATTAAGGGGAGAAAAAAACCCTTCAGACTAACTGCCGATGAAGCAATGCACAAATGATTGTGTAAGCCAAGAAAGTGCTACAGATGCAGTAGTGTGGCAGTGCACTGGATCATTATCCCCTCTTGCTGGCACTCAAGAGCCCACAAGCAGCGTAGCACTGACTTGATGTTCCTGCTTCCTGACCTGAAATACCTGGAGAATTCCTGCACCATGCACTGCAGATGTATCTCCTGGGTAAGTCAGGCAGATGGATTTCAAAGTGTTTCCAGTTACTGCATATGTAAAAATCATTGGGGCAGAGACTTTGATGGGAAGCAGGAACATCAGAAGAAAAGAGATTGCTTCCAGCTCTCCTCCTTGTACAGCAAACTAAGGGAAGCAGTAAATAACACCTATGTCAGAACATTGGTTGCCTTTTAGGATTGTTTCATTTGATTCATCAAATAAGATGAGTTTTTCTGTATGTTGTAATATATGTATCTCTTTGGAGGCTGTGGGGGGAAGTAGCCTCTTTCTATTTTTTTGAGTACATACAGAAATATACATATTTCTGTATGTATTCAAAAATATAGAAAGAGGCTATTTCCCCCCACACCCTCCAAAGAGTGCCCATTTCATGGCTGAGAGTTCTGGAGTGAAGGGAGTAAGTCTGCTTCCAAGTTGCTTATGAAAACTTACAGACTTAAGCATTGATAAATGCAGCTGTCTGGTGTTTGTGACTCTGGGCAATAGTCATAAATATTTATATCAAAAACTTGAGAGCATTCTGGCTGTGATGCCCTCAGGCAGTTGCGAATATAATTTTGGATATTGACAAGCAGGATTTGTGTGTTGTGTGGCAGCTTGAGGTGAGCATGTGCCTGTCGCTTCCAGGGACTCTTCTTGGGTACCAGCTTCAGTCTTGTTTCACCACACATGACTATGATGCTGAATTGAGGTCTCTATTTAGGACATTTTAGCACTAACTACTGAAATTGTAGGCCCAGCTGCTTACCACAGTGAGCAAAACTAGGAAAGGCCTTTTATCATATCATATAAAGGGGAAGACTTTGAAAAAACTTTTTCTCAAAGGCATATTTTCTTGGAGCAATTCTAGCGTGAGGTTTTGGGTGTCTATTTTAAAAGTGACCTTTGTTGACTCTCCTCTTCTTATTCAGTGTTCTTAACAGAGGACAAAGCCAACTCTGTGTTAAAAAGATACCCAAGAGCCAACACATTTCTGGAAGAAATAAAGCAAGGTGACATAGAACATGAATGCAGAGAAGAAATCTGTAGCTATGAAGAAGCAAGAGAAGCATTTGAAAATGAGGAAAAAACGGTATGTTTTGCTGTGTATGTAAAGATGGGGGAAGTGTATTTGCACTAAACTTTTGGGTGTGCTGAGTGCTTGTGTGTTTTCCAACGTTACATTAGATTTGGCTTTTGCGCAGGGAAATTGTGATTTAGTGACCAAAGTGGCGCAGGGAACCCTGCACGTTTCTTCCAAAATTTCCACATGTGACACATTCCACTCTTCAGTGGCTGAGCACTGCATCAGAAAATAACAGTGTATTCAGGCATACTGGACATTTTAAGTTCTTGGCATCTTTGGTTGGTATTGATGTGTATCTCACACATTGCTGGGGGATGGATAAGGCTGGCATGAGGATTTGCTGATTTATTAAAATGAAGTTCTAGGACGTGGTGTCTCTTCAAAACTGCTTCTTTCTGAAGCTATAAAGTGCCTACACACACGTTTTTACCTCCCAAACTTGACTTGCTGTGACTATTCCTAATGATAGCTTTTTGTGTAATTAAAAATAATGTGTACAATGAGATAACCTGTATAAAATTCTAACCAAAGTATCACTTCTGTGCTAGAGAAAACATAACCTAAACATGTTGTCTCTCATCTTCTTTCTCCCATTTGAGAACATTTTATGCTGTGGTAATTAACATTTCCCTTGCAGAGGTATTTGGGAAGTAGTAAAATAGAAATAATTACGTTTCTTTCCTGCCACAAGTGGTGAAGGAGCTTCCAATAAGGTCCTGACCTTTTATCCATTTCCACTACTGTATCCTTTTCCCTGGCTGCTGTATTCTGCTGTGGGGAGTTGCTACTGGGCCAGGCTCTGCTAATGTGCAGTGGTGCCTGACCAGCCTCATTTCCTTGGGCTTTATTTCATGCATTGTCCCCCAGCAGTCTCCATCCACACAACCACTTAGCAGTAATTAATATCTGTGGCCCAGGGGAAGGGAATGGGTGCAGTAGACTGAAAACATGATACGGTATATTCAGAGAAACACAGGATCAAAGCTTTCATAGTATAGATAGACTGGAATTCAAATAGGGGCTGTAGATTATTTATCTCGTGATAGCTTTTTTGGCTAATCTCTGTCTTTGTATTTTTTATCTTGTCTGCTTGCTTCTTGGTTTTTCAGCAGTCTTCTGGGCAGATCTGCAACATGCAGATTTGTAATATTGAAAGAACATCAAGCAGTTCCCTCAAGTTGTTTTTGGTGCATGAGTTTTTAATTTGCATTGTGTATGTCAAGTGTGCATACATGCCATTCAATATTTCCAAGGCTTGGGGATTTTGACAGATATGGAATTATTATTTAAAACTATAAGGTTAGTTATAAAGATAAAACTTTGATGTTAGGCTGGAGCCAACAGGGAAGAACTTGCAGGACTTTGTGGGTGACATAGGATATGAAATTCTGTTTTGACAAATGTAATGCATGTGAAGGAATTGGGAACATTCCTTATAATATATGATTGGCTCTGAAGAGAATTCAGGAACAAGATCTGAATCTCAGTCTATGACAACTCAGTTTAATGCTGAGCAGTCAAAAAAAGCCAAAACAAAAAACCCAGAATTCTAAGAATCTAAAATAAAGGAACAGGGATCAAAATGAAGAGCTTACCCACATCTTGAGTATTTACAACTCTCATCCCCCTATATCTTTAAAAGCAGATTAATGAGGAGGGACCAGAGAAGTGTGACAATTGATCAAAGATATGGAAAGACTTGTGTAACAGCAATAGATCATAAAATAATTGAATCAGGGAATATGTGATGATGTCTGTGAGATGAAGGCTGAGCTGAGGTCAGTCGCTTGCCATCCTTCTGACAGCAGAGCTAAGAGGGCCTCAAAGGAAACTGGAAGGGTGCAGGTTCAAAGCAAATAGCAGTAATGGAGCTGTGGACAGGATGTCTCAGTTCCTAAAAGCCTGTATAGGTTCAGAGAACAGGGATGTAAATGAAGGGAAGATAAATCAGTCTGGAACCCTTAATTAAAAGGAATCAACTCTGACTAATCAGAGTTCTTGAGGTACAAATACGTGAAATCTGGGAGAGTATCCCTGCCTGCTCGAGTTTGAACTCTTTCAGCATTCCCTAAGGATTAGTGTCAGAGAGAAGTTAACAGATAAAGTGAGCTCTAGGTGTGATCTTGTAAAGCTGTTTATTGATGGTGCCTGCAGCCTGCAGGCAGCACTGCATGGGGGCACTGGTCAGGTGTCCGAGGTTGTTGGGATGCTCAAAGATTTATTCAAAGGTTACTGTGTGAAGAATCTGAGTGTGATGCACTGATATCAATTTCTATTAACTAATTTTTTTAAACTGAACTGCATGAAGATTTTAAAAGCTGGGAGCCACAGATTGTTGTTCCTGTTGCAAATTTCCGGTGAATTTTAAATATTACAAAAATTGCCAAGTTCTCTTTGTTGCTTTACTCCAGCAAAACGAACTGCTGCTACAAAGCTTAGTAAGGAACTCAAAACTTGTCTGCACCAGATCTATAATGATGTGATCGAGTAAGACTTCCAGCGTCACTCTGTGTGTAATTATGGATGCTGGATAAATACTCATAAGAGAAGGTGTGAATCTTTTCCTGCTGCTTGAAACTGGGGGCAGAGCAGAAGGGAAGAGTGTAGCACTGCACTCACTTCCCCTTATTGCTGTGTTCTCACCCTCTGCCTGGCGAATACCAAGCAGTCTTCTGACTGCCTCATTATCAGTGCACCTTTAAAACAAGTCAGGCAATTGACAAAGAATCGTTTGAGGATGACAGTGCTCCCAAATGTAGTAAAGGCCTCCCCTGAAATTCTCAAGAGAGTGTAAGTCTCGACTTCCTTGTGGATCCCTTATTTGATTCAGCATTCAGATCCAGCTAACTGATACTGACTCTGTTCTGAGAAGTATTACAAACGCAAGGGAAACAGAATTCTGGAAAATTTTGCTGTAACTGTCTTTGGGATGCCTTTGAGAATTCCTTTTCATTATTTCAAACTGGATTTGCCAAAGCACTAAGGTACATTCAGAAAAACAGTTCTTGGCAGGAATATATGTTCGATGTTTTTAAAGTCTTTTTCCGTTGCAGTTATCTGATTCTGTGGCCTGCTTGAATTTTTCAGCCTTAAAAGGCTTTTACACCTGGTATTCCCAGTTGTATAGCACTCAGGAATAAATGATTACTGAAGTGGCCTTTTCATTAATCGCAAGTTAGTCATTTTGTCAAGCAGAAAGTCCTTTCTGTTGTTAGTTAAAGAGAACAGAAATTGTGGGAGAGATGTTTGTGCTGTGAGATTTCCAGCTTATAAATTACTCTTTAATTTTCTGTATGAATTTACAGACACTTTGTAAATTTTTAGTCTTCTCCCTTTTCAAACAGTTGGGTTTTTTACAAACAGCAGTTTATACAAATCCTTCCACTGTGCAAACTCATCTCAGTTGTCTGTGGCTTTGTTGGGCAGGATTTGACTCTGACCAGATGTCTTGTACTCCTCCTGCACCATCCATTTACTCTGCAGTGTAGCTGTGGGGTGGCAGAGCAGAGGAAGAGCTTGGCAGCTCAGACCTGAAGGATGGATTTCCTGCAGTTCCTGTCAGTTGTGGCAGTCTGGAGCTAAAAGTGCTCTCTCTTGGAGAGCTGACTTGCAAAAATGCAAGCTGAGAACCCGGGATCTAGTATGCTAACAAGTTTATTTTTTGTGGGGTTTTAGGGAGTTGGTTTTTTGATTGGTTTTTTGTTGTTGTTGGTTTTTTTCCATGAAGAAGAACAACATTTGAAGGTTGTTTTTTTTTTTTTAATGACTAAGCAAGTGTTTCTTTCTCAGTGTTTTCACCTGTGTGCAGAACTGTATCCCTTTATCTGTCTAAGATGGTGTTAGACCTAAAGTAATTTCTGGCCAGGCAGTGGGGAGTGTCTAAACTGTCTTGAATTTTCTTTGCCTTGCATGTAAATAAAGAGGACATTAAACTACTTTCATCCTTAAGGCAGTTTAAACTCTTATTTTAATCTCTTTATGCATTTGTCTGGTCACATCACCAAGTCAAACATCCCCAAAGCAACACACCCTGTTCTGCACTAAGTGCCTGCCACTCTGGGAGAGCAGAACAGATTTTCTGCTGCTTTGCTGAGTAGCAGAGTGCCAAGGAGAGATGCTGTTTCAGCTCTCTGAAGACGCAGAGACATTTCTACAGCAAAGAGATCTGATCTAGAAGTAATATGGAAACAATATTCAAATACATGTCACTACTTGCTACTCTTCTCTTGGAGAAGGTGCATTTCCTCTGCAGTCTGCAACACATAACAGATTGTTTGGGAAGAAGTGTGATTTCTTCTTTTTCATCAAAGCTACCTTTCTCCTCCAGAGAGTCTTTAAAATGACATATCCCTGCACAGCATATTTAATGACTTTCAGTAAATCATTGGTCTTAAAAACAAACATTGTACAGTTTTATTCCTTTGCTGCCATTGAGGCCATTGAGGCCACAGAACAGTGATGTGGGAAGTTTGAGTCCAGTACATACAGCAGCATTTCATAATCCTAATTAATCCTTTTCTGCTTTTTTTAGTTAACAATACAGTATTTATTCTGCTAAGTAATCTAGTTAACTGTATTCTAACCAGATGCAGAAGTAATAGGTATTCTTAATTGTCTGGTAGTCTGGTGGGGAGAGGATGAGGTGTTTGGTTCTGCCAGGTTTTATCATGCAGAGATCCCAAAAGCCCTCAGTGCAGGTAATGGCATTTTTTCAGTGTTAGTTCCCCCCAGATACATTTTTCTAAACTCTGAACAGTTGGCTTGGGGTCCGCTGTGCAGCACATGTCAAGGAGAGCCCTTCAGAGAAGTATTCAGACTCCATCTTTCCGGTCCTTCTTGCTTAGTTTGAAGACAATACCACCTGACACAGCTTAGATGATTTGGGTTCACATCAAAGAGGGGCATTGTGACAACCTGCTTGTGGTATCAAGCCTTAAAATACAGGGAAGATGCCTGATCCTGGATTGTTGTAGGAGTTGAAATTATTTTGGTTTTTGAATTTGCACACAGACGTAAGAACAACTGAATTTATCTCTGGAAAAGAAAATCTGCAGGAGAGTCAATTGTTTCATGTACATGACATTGCTCTTAAACTGAGTAAATTCTGATCCAGAAGTGTTGATGGGGTGTGTTTTGCCCATGGTGTCCTGGTCCTGCCTTTGCACAGGGCAAGCCTGACCTCCCTGCTAGGGGGATTGTGCCATTTCTGGGCTCAAGCTGCCTCTGGGGTCAGTTTGGTGGCATATTTTCTTTAATGCTCATCATGTGGCAGCAGGCCTGAACTAAAAAAAATGATGGATCTGATTCATCTGTGCACAAAGTCCATCTGTAACCTAAATACAGCATTCACTAACAACTGGGCAATGACAATTTCAGTTCTACCTGGTGACTATTTCATAAATAGTTGCATGAAATGTATGCTGTCATTTAAAATTAATGTGATGCTGGCAGGAGGATAAGGGGGTCAAGGCTGTGCATTTTTAAAGAAAACTGGAGTTTGGAGATTCTGGCATGGACTGGGGGGTGTCATTAATTACAATTTTTGGGGGTTTGGGTTTTTTAATTGACTATAATATACTAAAATATACTAAATTATGACTATAAAACTCAGTGGAAGTGTTTCACAGTAAGAGAAACATTACAGGTAAGGATGGCTACTTTTTTGAGGCAGGGTATGCTTTTCTTTTGTGCTGTTTCTTCATTGCATTCACTGCAGAAGAAATTTGATGGTAACACGATATTTGTGCTCCCACTTGCTCATATTAATACAGCAAAGAGGATTTTCAAGTATTGGTGTCCCCCTTCATCTTTGTTTTCACTTCTTGTATTTTCACTTCATGTTCTATTTATCTGTAGCTCTGTTGTCGAGGTTTCTAGGATCTAACCTGTCTAATAGTCTCATAGTTATGGAGCTATTTTTAACTGTAAACAAAGGATCTGGATCAACTCAAAATAAGCTGACAGCGATTGCTGTTTGAGCCAGAGGGTGGGGCCTGTCTACATTATGATAAGACAGTGCAGCATAGTTGTGCTTTGCCAAAATGGTCTGTCCAAATTGTGAGCCAGTGTTTCCAGATCAAATTGTACTAGTGTATTATTGCAATTTTAAAACAAACAAGCAAATAAACCCTAAACATGTACCTTGAGTGATGCTGACCGATTCTGACCCACCAGATGGCTGATGTGCATGCTGATTAGGCAGGGGCTTTTGAGATACTTTTTTTCCTAGTTTGTTTTGTGGTTGGGTTTTTTTTCTTTTCTTTGTGTATTATTGCTTAGTCCTGTCTCTGCTGCATGTTTGTAAACATTGAGTGCAGATACAAGAATGTGAAATGTGGTGAGGAGTTCGTTTGCAAAACCAAATCCCTTTTATATCACTAATCACATAAGAAGAAAAATTTAAAGTTTGTGTGTGCTTATCCATGCCAGTTCTTATTTTAATCATCAGTATTCGAAATGCCTGTTGTTTTTCTCCTCATTCTTTTAAACAACTTGCTTGCATTGCTTGTTTTTTATTAACTGTGTTATAGTTTCTGACATGTTGTGTCTTGCTCTTCTAGAAGGAGTTCTGGAAAGTCTACAAAAACGGACTCCAGGGAGAAAGTAACACAGGACATAGCTGGTATTCATTTTACCTTGCATTTCCATTAATCATTGGCCTTTTTATTATCCTCATTGTCATCTTTGTCATCTGGAGATGCCTGTTTAAAAAGAAAATGCGTAGGCAGTCGGTGTACGTGCACCGGGGAGCCCACGGCGCGCTGGGCGATGGTGCTGACGGCAGAGCGCCCCTCCCGCCGCCCCTCAGCATTGTTCATTCCCCACAGGAGGAAATGTATGAAGTCAGCGGGCTCTCTCCTGGAGGCCTCAGCTATTCGGATGCACAGTCAGACTCAATATCCACAAGGCTCTCAAACTGTGATCCTCCTCCTTCCTATGAGGAAGCCACTGGGGAGATCGGGGTGAGGAGAAGCGAAACTGAGCAGCATTTAGATCCACCCCCGCAATACGAAGACATTGTGAATTCCAGTTCAGCCAACGCCATTGCACTAACCCCCATTGTCACCAGTACTAAGTAAAACAACAAGAATGCCATGGACCTTTTAAAGATCATTAATTATTTTGTAGCACTTTATCTTGGCTTATTATGCATTTGTGTAATTTAACGGACTTGTATACAATGAATTTCACCTTTTTTAGGTTCTTTGGGTTTGGGATTTTTTTTCCCTATCAAATATCTTAAAAGATAAGGAATCTGTATGGAGAGTGTAGTGCAGATACAGATGTGGTGCTCTCATACTTCTCTAAAGTACCTCTGTTTTGAAGGATGTCACGTGTTTTATTCCAAGCACTGTCCACATTCCCCACAAGACTTGTGGGATCTGCCTCCCCTTTCTTACTGCAGACTGTCAGAATTCCCTGCAATGGGGAATCCTTAAGCAACATTTTAATAGTTACTTACACTAGAGGGGACTGCTTTTGCAGTATTGCCTCTTGTCTGGTTGGTTCCTTTTTCTCACTTGGATTTTTGTTACATGCTGCACCCTCTGCTGGCCCTCAGGAGGCTGGGAGCCTTTGTGTTCAAACCAGGATCTCGTGTAGAGAATGCTGGTGTAAGAGCAATAATTCCAGAGTCCTAGCAGGAGAGGTGTATTCTAAAGCTTTTGCTGTTACAGCTCAAAATTCTGTAAATGCTTAGAAGCTGACAATTCAAGACGCTAATTGATGAATTTAATGGTGTAAGTTTTTGTCTGTGTTCTACCTTCCTTGTTTTCCTATCTGGTTTTACTTTTGTATTCTCGAGGTGAGAAGTGTGCCTATGTTAACTTGAGGACTTGGAAGTTCATGCAACATTAATAATGATGTACTCAAGAGTGGATAAAACCGTGATGGACTTTCTACTGTGATTTTCACTGGGACCAGGATGTAATCTATAAGCACATACACCCAAAGACATGACTTCCCTTTTTAAAGGGGGAAAAGGAAAGAAATTCAATGTCTGTGACTTCCTTTTTTCCCCAACTATGAACACCTTCCTCGAGGTTTTGCCAGCTATAAACCCCTTCCTCAAGTTCTGATAGTCCCTTGCCTACTGACATGTACTTCGTGCGCACCCTGTACTGGTGCCTGTGGAAATTCTTTGCAGAGAATATAAATATCTTTTTTCAACAACAAATAAATTCATTGCTTATCCATTCCAACAAGGAATTCTAAGAACATGCAGGCATAACCCCAAGCATTAGTGTGGAGTGACTTTTTGAGGCTGAAGAGATGGATGCAAGTTACATACAGGCTTGTACAGAATTTCATCCACTTGATTTAGGTGGTACAAATTCTGGTGTGGTGATTCTTCTTTCACAGGTTGATTTAAAAGATAATTGCTTAAGTTTTCTTTCTTCCCACACCAAGTAGCGTGGCATTAGCTTAGTACTGTTCTGTGTTCTACTAATCAATTAACACCAATTAAAATGTCTTGAGCCCTGAAGAATTAAATTATGTTATGCTGGCTTCTTACAACAGAAACCCAGACTGTCTTGTGTCAAAACACCCCAAATGAAATGCCAGTGCCATGTGTTTGAAATTGCTCTTAGTGTCCCTCTCGTGGGGGCTTGGCCCAACTGTTCCCAAAGGATTTTTAGGGGAAGAGACTGGAAGGAAATGGATGGTTATCGATGGGTAAATGTGCACTTTGATAAGAATATGAACTAACATATCAACAAGTGGAGTCAGTTCTCATTTTTGGCAAAGAGTGGGTTGCCTTTGTTGCCTGCTGGGGATCTTCAGCTGCTAAGGCAAGTTGTGTGAGATGAACTTCTGGCCAACTCCTGACTTCACTGTCAAAACTGTAACTTGTATTTATATTCATTATGTGTAATAGATACATTAAGATAAGCAGGTAAGTACAATATGTTTTGGCCACTTGTAGTAAAAATTGCCTGGGTTTTGTTTGTGGACTGTCAGACCTTTTCTTTTGAAGTGGTTTTAGCCCTTGTGAATCCTGAATTGCCACTTGTGGAAGTTAAAGCTCCTTTCACACTGAGCAAGAGTTAATAAATACACTGCTTTAGGCAGATTCACCAGAACAAAGTGCCTCATCCCAGCATGCAGGAACCACCTCAGAAATAGCTGGAACTTCAGTGTCTGTGCCATATTGGCACCTCCTGTGCCTGCCAGCACAGATTGTAGTTTTAGCAGTAACTTCCTTGTCAGGATATGGGACTTTCCTGTAGGAAATGCATGGAGATCACCATGTCACATTAGGTTGTTAAGCAGCTGTCATCATCCCCTGAACATGGGCAGCCTGCTTTAGTAGTTTAGAGATGAGCTGGCTTTTCCCTCTTTTCTATGTTTTCTTTACTCTGTATGCCACTACCACTTTTAAAGGCTTTGTTTCTGGCTCCTAAGTTGAGTATGCTACTTCATCCTGTTCTGCGTCCTGTAGATACTTTTATGTGCAATCCAAAATCGATGCTTACCATTCCAAAAAAGCCACAACCAAAAACTTGAAGTGATCTATGAGTTGAGTTAATTGGACAATGCATTTTCCATGAGTACATGAGTATGAAAGACATTGTGGGCTATAAATTTATGTCTTGGTGAATAAATTTAATAATTAAATGAGAACCTGAGTGGGACAGTTGTGCAAATGCATTTCCTCTAAATTTTCTCCATGTTGGAATAGTGTCAACTTATAAATTGTTTGTTCTGTTTTGTGAAATGTGGGAAAATAGCTTAATCTTGTGGTTGGCTTTTCTGACCTGATTGAAAAATAAAATTTTATTTGTACTGGGGTTTTTTACAGCTTTTTTTTTCTTGTTGTTTTACCTATCCTGTAATTGCATTCTCATGAAAAAAAATATCAATTTATAGTTGTACCTCTCTAAAGTTTTGCGACTCTGAATGCAGTGCTTTCTTGACTGATGATGTGAATAGTCAGGATACTTCCTTTCCCTCTTCTGAATGTAACATTGAATTTCATCTTGTATTAGGACTTAAATGATTTAGCTACTAAAACTAACTTAAAGGTGGCACTGTTTTAAGAAATTATGGAAATTAATGATTTGCTTAGATGATATTAACATTAGTGAAGGTTGTTCTCTCTTCACTGGATGTAAATAACCTCTGATTACAGTATTGTATATTTTAAAGGGGTTTGGTTTACATTAAATTATCCTATTTAAACATTTTTGCCTATGTTTATAGAAAAAATTTTTGTAACATTTGTTTTACAACATGCTAAATAAAAATTTTTAAAATGCCTCCAATGTTTCAAAATATCAATTTTACACAACTACAGAGAGTATTAACTTTGTGTATTTAAGTGGTCTTTTAATTTCCATTGTTCTGTGGTCTTAATCACTTTCATGAATCAATTGTTTTGATGATATAAAATACAAATATAATTTTGTTATAGGCAAGTCTATTGTTTTAAAATTCAGGCTCAATTATTATCAGAGTTGTGAATTTGTTTTGTTTCCTATTTGCAAAAAAAAAAAAAAAAAACGAACCCAAAAAAACATGAGGTCCCTGAGATGAGCTCATTTGCTTAGAGTCTGGTGTTAGTAACACCAAGGTTGTGGGTTCAGTCCCTGAATGGGCTGTTCACTTAAGAGTTGGACTTAATGATCCTTCTTGGTCCCTTCCAAGTCAGAATATTCTGTGTTTTATTGTAGCCATAGCTAAATAAGTCACAGGCTCGGGGAAAGGAAACTAGCAAAAAATGTTGAAGTTGGAGGACTTAATTTCAAAGTTCGCTTCAGCCACTTGAAAATGATTACAAAATTTCACGTCAGCTCCAGGAATGATGAATTGACAGAGAACACAACCGAACCCAACCTTGTGTAATGACCCCTGCTGGAAACTGAAGGTCTTCGTTCCAGGCAACACGAAGTGTGTCATCCCTTCCCACTCTGGTAATCAGGATAAAGCGTCCCTGGGATTGCTCACCAGGGCAGGGTCTGTGGGAGAGGCTGGAGAAGGCCGGGGCGAGGTTTGTGTCTCAGAGCTGTGACCTCAAGTGCGGTTTTGTACTGCTCGCAACAAAAGGGCGCAGAAAGGCACTTGAAGCAGCGAAGGGCAGTGACTTTCTGAGCTGTCAGTGCCCGGTGTGGCCCCTTGCCCCCCTTGGGAAGCTTTCCTTTGTGTATCCCATCCAAACGGGAGGCTGTGCCCTGGCTGAGGGGGGGCTTGCTGTGCCCACGCACATTTGTGTCCTGCCACACGTCCATCAGTGCGGGCTGACGTGTGCCCGTGGTTCAGAGCACGGCTGCCCAGGCAGGCCTGGCTTCCAGCTGTGGGGCACAGTGCCAGACTGGTGTCAGGAACCTCAGTGTCTATAAAAATCAGATCATTGCGCAGGTTACCGGTGATGAATGTTCATTATTTACTGTTTCTCGTGCCCAGAGCGCTGTGCTGTGCTGCTCTAAATCACACTGATAGATTTCTTTTTATTTTCTGCATAATGTGAGCTTGGTAAATGTCTCCTAGTGCCACTTGCTGATTTTTAAAATGAAGGAAAACCATGTTCAGCTGAAAGCACTGAGGTGACATCTGTACTTTTTCATTGCTTGCTGCACACTTATTTGATTGATTTGCTACAGGGTAATTGAACTTTGAATTTTGCCAGAAACTTGAAGTGCACTTTTCTTCTGCAGGGGTATCTCAGTAATTGTATTTTTCATTTGGCAGTGAGTTATTGAATGCTAAGTAACAAGTCAGTGCAGGAAAGATCTTGCTTATGCTATCTTGACCATATCTATCTATCTGTAGATAGATAGATACAGAGATCTCCAGCACATATTTTACAACACATTATACATCTATACTTACTGTTTACATCTCTACAAATATTTGCTGTAATATTAGACCTATGTTCTCTTTGTCTGTCTTCTCTCTGTGTATCCTGCAATAAAGACACACTGGCTGCTGCGCTGTTTTCCCCTTTAGAAACAAAGCCTAAGAATCAAAATGACAATTTCCAGAGTGCCCTGCAGTTTCCTTCTCCACTTGGAAGCATTGTACCTAACTGTGTGGTCCCCAGGGTTAGCTGAGCAGCTTAAAGCAAGAAGGAAACAAGGATTTAAAAAATTCATTTTGATACTGCCAGCAATGAAATCTCTGCATAAGGAATAATCTGTACCAGACTTTCTCTCTGGCCTTTCCTGTGGTGTGGGATGTGTTTTCCCACACAACAGCCCCTGGATCAATTCCATGGGTCAGAGGCTCCCAATTTGATTTTTTTCTTTATTTTCTCACTCAGCTCTTGCCGCTGGCAGTGGCGCAGGAGCCACTCTTGGCTGTGCACAGGGACTGGAGCTGTTTGTCTGGTGGCACTCAGCTGTACATGGTGGCTCTGGGGCCCAGGCTTCCCTGCTTTCCTCCCCTGACCTTGCTGCTCTGCTCACACCCAGGCCAGGCAGCATTTCAGTGCTGGACAAAGAGCTGAGGGGATAAGGCAGCGCTCGGGACCAGAGGAGGTGTCAGCCTGCTGTGACACACGGCGAGGCACAGTCTGCTATCCCCTGTGGCTTTTTCACTGCCAGTCTGAGTGCAGCCACCTCATGTGGGTTGTTTCCAAGATTAAAACCACTGCAGGCAGCATTTCTTGCCAGGATTTTCTTGGAAAAATGGTCCTGTCAAAGAAGAGCAAGGGCGATGGGACCAGATCAAACATTTTCCCCAGCTAGTACCCCTAAACTCTCTTAGCACAAGTAATTTATTGCAATTTACTGTTAGAATTACTCTTTTTTTTCCTTATGCTTTTGTTGTGTCTGCTTTTCTGTTCATGATTGTATTTTAACTGTAGTTTTTTCCTTACAGATGGGTGAAGGTAAAACATACGTGTAATCATGAAAAGCTACAGATTTTGGGGGTTTCTTTCAGTTTTCTGTTTCTGAGTGAGTCGAGTTTTCCCTCTTAGCTTGCTGGTTTTTGCATTTTGTTTATTAAAAGTACTGAATACTGATACCTACTTTTTCTGCTCCCCCAAAAATCTTTCAGATGCTCCTTTAGCAAAGTGCATAACAGTTGATATTTTTATTGTGCAGATTCTCTAGATATGTAGCTTTGA
This sequence comes from Donacobius atricapilla, assembly GCA_013397315.1. NCBI lineage: Eukaryota > Metazoa > Chordata > Aves > Passeriformes > Mimidae > Donacobius > Donacobius atricapilla. The sequence continues at coordinate 58,103 of WBMY01006689.1, forward strand.
AAATAATGTCTAATGTTAATTTCTCTTCAGTCATTTTTTTCAGCCTTATGAAGTGTTACTTGTAGCTTAGTTCCCCTTTTCTTGCCTAACTGTGCTTCCACCCTCATTACCTGCCAGCCTTTCCACACAGGCAGCTCGGCTCCATGAAAACGATGCCATCTCCTCCATTGGCAGGAATGTTTAAAAAAGGGGGGGGTCCTGCTCTGCACATTGCTTTCAGATTTCAGCATTTACTGTTCTGCATAACCCAGCACTGACTTCCTGAAAATTGTTGGCAAAATCCTGACCCTGGTGCCAAGCTGTCAGCAAACCCCCAGCCCCTGAGGACGGCTGGCTCTCACCCTGACCTTCACCCACAGCCCTGGAGCAAGGATTTGAACTTGGGTTGCCTTCACAGCAGGGCATTAGGCAGCTATTAGACGAAGCTTGCAGTCTTTATCTTTCTCAAGCTTCAAAATCCTTTGAAATTCCCTATACTATATGCAGATCTCTGGGTATAGTAAATTTAAACCACTTAACAGAAACTTAATTTACTTACTAACTTTCTATGGATTGTTGGAAAGCAGACCAGTATATTTCTGCTATGGCATATCATAGGGTGTGGGTTTGAGCTGCTCTCTTGATTTTTTTTGTATGCTGGTGACACCAACCTTGGTATTACACTTTATGGATCACAAATTTGATCTGGAACCTGAGAAATCTTCACCAGTGTAGGTTTTGTTGCTTGTTTTTTGTCAAAACTGGCATGATCCCATAAGCAATTTTAGCTTCACTGAAATACTCTTCAGTATAGAAGTGTTTATTAAAAACAATTCCTGGGTAGCAGCAGTTGATGGTTTTATGATTGACTATGGTGATGTCTCCTAGCAACATGACTGAAATAAGACCCCCACGTTGTTCATTTGTCCAGAGATTTCCAGATTGCTGTGTTTATCTTGATGAGGCTCACTAAGTCATCTCACTTCACCAGTACTCCCTGCACCACATTTTGTGCCCATATTTTGTTGAAAAGGACTCTCCAAAGTTACACGAAAGATGTAAAGCCTTTCCCCAGAGTCCTGTTCTGGCATGTGCAAAATCCCCCCCAGGCAGCTGAGCAGTGCTGCCCCACATCCCCAGAGCATTCCCTTCCTTGGCCTGCCCTTTCCCAGCAGCTCTTGTGTGCCAGGGCTTGCAAAGGCTGGAGGCCTGTGGAGTTCCCTTTGTTGTCTGACACAGGATTTCAGAGCCAGGTACAGCCTGTGGGTCTTTCACCGGGCACCTCCTCTGTGCTGGTGACAATGACAAATGAGTAACTTGCTCATAGTCAACATCATTTTGATAATCTTTCCTTTTAAAGAGATTGCTGTTGTTGGTAGTGAACCGATGCTCCTCTTCCACGAGATGTCACAGGCGAGGTTCTGCAGGAGGCTGCCCTGCAGCCCCCCACCTCCTCATGGCATTTCCCCCTGCTTTCCCAGAGCCTCCTCAGGCTGGGAGGATGCTCCGTGTCCCCGCCACAGAGGCTGGTTGGCCCTGAGATGTGCAGGGGGCATTGCTGGGTGGGAGGTGGCAGAGACGCCTTTCCCCACTGGTGGAGGTGCCCAGCCCTGCCGGAGATGTGGTGGTGGGGCGCAGGCTCTGTGCTGCGTGCCCGCTGCCAGCTGCCTGTGGCCGTGCCGTATTTAATGCCCGAGCAGCAGGCACTGGCCCTGTTCACAGCCCTTCCAGCTTCAGCACCAGCGTGTGGCACCGAGCTCCACGTGGCCAAAGCTGCTGCGGGAAGAGCTGCTCACCCCACGTGAGACACGGCAGGGCTCTGAGGGCTGCTCTGCCTCACAAACCCCGCAGCTCTGGCTGGGGACATCCCTTCTCTCCTTGTGCCACCTCCCAGCAGCGCCCTAGCTGGATCTGTGCTGCGCAGGAGGCTGGGTGAGCATCAGAAGTTCTCCAGCTCCTGCCCCTGTCTCTCTTACATTTATTGCCTTAATTTAAATTTCTCTGGGACAGGTTCTAAAAGCTGCATGTGTTTTACATGGCTTTGAAGGCAGTTTAAACAAATCCTGTGAAGGTACCCTTTGAGTGTTCCCACCATCACTGTCCAGTGTCTGATACAAATTGTGTTCCTCACTTTGTTATTCAAACTGCTGTCAGGTGAGTTAATTAATTTTCATAGAATGTTACCAGGTGAGTTTAGCAAATCTAATTATTTGAAGGGCACTCTGAAATGTTAAAAGGTCTCTTTTAAGGCCAAATCTGAAGAAAGTGGTGCAATTAAATAACAGTCTAGTATTTTTCCTAAAAAAAAAAAAGAAAAAGAAAGAGGCCAGTTCAACTGAAGTAATTACTTTTGTAATAGTTGTTTAAAATTCCTCCAAAGCCCGTGGCTTTGCTCATGTACATGTCTCTGCTACCTTTATAGGTTTATTGTCTACGTTTGGATGCAGTTAACACGTGCTTCTCTGTTTTGCTTTGGCCTGCCTTGGTGCTGTGGTTAGTATCAAGATATGCAGCAAATCCACAGCAGGGAGATCAAAATGGGGATATTGAACCAGTCACACAGAACCAGCCACCCTGCAGAGCAACCAGAGCTACAGGTCTGCTAAACTGGATCAGCCAGTGCAGGCACTGGTGGAATCTGTGTGAAAGAGTCAGCTTCCAGAGAGGGTTAATCAGAGGCTGCTTGCTGTGGAGGGAGTCGTGCAGGAATGCTGAGGTTATCCCAGCAACCTTGCAGTGACTGTCTCACCTGACAGGTGTTTTCATTCCTTAGGATCTTTTAAAGTCGCCTCTCTGCTCCCTTGGTGGTGTGAATAAGGTTATCTCTACAGGGCATGCAGATAAAGTGGCTCCTAGAGCCCAGAGATTTGCAATATTTTTCTTGTCATTTCCCTTTTAAGCCTCTGTAAGTAACAGTTGAGTCTGGCCTGCTGTATTCACCTTAAGAAATCAAGGGAGTGGATTTCTATGAATGTTTCTGTATTCATGTGTCAACTCCACCCTCCCTGGTTTGAGAATGCCTCCGAGGTGAAAGAAGCAAATTCCTGTAGCTGCCTCTGGCAGTAAACCATCACATGTGTGGAACAGCTGACTCTTGCTGGGCTTGAAAAGAAGAGGTGAAGGACTGTAAGGAGTTAAATCCTGCTGTATTTCAGGATTTTTCCCTTTATAGTCATGTTCCTACTGAACTGAACACGCTTCAGAATACCTCTTCACAGATTAGACTGAATAAAATATAAATTGTAATTTTTTATTATTTATATTTTGTTTTTTATTCACATCAGTGCCTCCGTAAATTTGTAACAGAAGTTTTCTTTCACTTGTCTATAACCTTGAGAAAGATTCTTTCAGCCAGTAGTTTGATCAGCCTTACAGAGAAAAGAACCGAGCAATTTTGTCTCATCTCATCATGCTGAAAAAGACATACTAAAAACCAAAAAAATTAAAAATGCAGTGGTTGTGCACAAGTCCATTCTCATTACATTTTTCCAAGTAGCCATTTCAAGCTTTTATCTGTTCTCGAGCTTTGTTTCTATTGCTAATAAATCTGTATGAGACAAATAATGAACTATTGATTTGCCAAGTTGAAACTTTTTCAGCTGCCATTTCATTCGGTGCATCCATTGGCAGCACAGCAGAATGGAGGTTTTATTATGAACTGAATGAACCCAATGGTTTGAGCATGACATGGTGAAATTGTAACATAGCAATAAAACCACAGGGCACATTTATGCCATCTGTTTCACAGTGGAAAAACAAAGAACATTTTAGTGATGGCCTCAAAGAATAAATCTGGATTTAGAAAAGAAAAACAATTTGAGCTTGTGATGTTAGGAACAGCCTAAGATGTTGCAGGGCCTCCTTCCTGCACTGTTGCTTAACTGCAAAGTTCCCCCAGGTGTTTCTTGGTTTAGGCATCCTTAGCTGTTACATTCTGCTGGGTTAAGGGCTCAAAAAACCTCTCTAAGTCATAGAACACTGATTCAACAGATGTTTGCCTCCTCCTGTCTCATCTATTGCTTTTATCAGCTTTCCATTTTTGGAGTGGGCAGACAGCAAGGCAGTCAGGTTGCATTGCTCCACCATCAAGCAGTGATAGGAAACAAAGTTCAAAGGTCACAAGTGACGAGCAAGAAGCAAACATGAAAGAGTTTTGTTCAATATTTCATCAAAACAATGTAAAATCAAAGACATGAGCCCTTATAACACATAAGACATGTAAAAAGAAAAAGAAGGAATTAGATTGTTGTAATAAACGTAGAATGTGTAGAAAAGGTTTTTTTCCCTTGGGAAATGAGTGATGTAAGATAAGAGGGTTCTCTTATTCTGTTCTCTCATCAAATATTTGATATTGTGGTCCTTGTGTTTATAAGTAACCTGTGACCTGAAAGAATGGTCCAAAAAGTAATGTCTTTGCAGCTGTTGAAATCTGTAGATACTGAATGTGATTAAGATGAGTAATGAACATTCTTAATAATTATATTTGTTGAAAAGTTATAAATATTATGGTTTATATACCCAATAAGAAATAAAAGAAAAAATTTTTGTTCGTATTTAAACTGAAAGAGAGGAGGTTTACATTAGATAACAGGAAGAAGTTCTTTACTGTGAGGGTGGTGAGGCCCTGGCACAGGTTGTTCAGAGAAGCTGTGGCTGCCCCATCCTTGGCAGTGTTCAAGGCCAGGCTGGATGGAGCTCACCTGGGATAGTGAAAGGTGTCCCTGCCTGTGGCAGGGGGTTTGGAACTAGATTGTCTTTGAGATCCCTTCCAGCCAAAGCCATTCTGTGATTTTATTCTATGTTTCTTTGATGGATGGGAGCTCTTGCAGGAGTTTCTCTACAGTTTCTTACTGTTTTCTGTGCCCTCTTTCCCAGTCCTCTCTGATGTACCTGGATGACCTTTTATGATGGTAGCTGTCCAAAGTCTGCAGAGTCTCTTATGGAAGAGGAAAGAAAACAAAAGATGTCAGGAGTGTCGAAGCCCCTACTTTCTGTTCTACAGCACTGTGGTGCCTCAGGGCGTCTGTGCACACTCCCAGTGTCAAAACCCCTCACTGGCATGTCCTGCTCTGTTCAACTACCTCATCCCCACTTCCTGGTCCTGGTTTCTTACCTGCCAAAACTTGGCACTTTCCCCCCAAAATGCTGCCTCACAGGGTAACAGCTGAAGAGCTGAGTGCCCTGAGCCCACCACCAACTTCTGTGAAGGAGGTTTGCAACCCCACCCAGCTCTCTCCAGTAGGCACCTGGTTACCTGCCTAGCACAAATCAGTACCTGTCAGATATTAAATGAGAAGGATGGAAGCAACCGGGTTCATTTGTGTTTAAGACACAGAACACAGAGTTTTCTTTTTCTTTTTTTTTTTTTTTTTTTAAATAGTGCTTGCTGTTTTTAGCATGAGAGGTTGAAAAATGTCATTAAAATGAAGAATGGTCACAAGGTAATAAAGAAACAATCTTCTTACTTTAATGACTTGAGCTAAAAGCTAAATGACTGTAGCAGCTCAGATTGTAAAAGCAGTGGGAAATTTAATGAACAGTGACCCCACAGGAAAGTCAATCTGTCTGTTAATGTTTAGTTTTGTCATTTCTTCTGAAAAGTAATAAACCTCTATTATATAATCTATTGGTTACAGAACCTGAAGTCTATGTTAGGTTTCCCGTTGAGCTTAACTCTGCCAGTCTGTCTCAGGTGCAATTACTGACCTTCCCCATGAAATAGATAAACATCCCAAGCAGGAAATAATTGTGCAGGCACTTGGGGAAACAGTTCTGGTTGTGGGAAAAGGAAATTGCCATGAACTTGGCTGCCAAAGGTTTAAATGGTTTGCAAATTCCCTTAATGATAAGCTGATTCAGCCAGTTAAATTATGTAAAATATAATGAATGAAATTGTGATTAGTCAGTAGTGGTTGATGCCCCAGTTCTGTAACATGTCATTCATCTGGATTCTGTGGAATACTCACTGCAAATCTTGAAGCAAAGTGGTAATCAGATAAGAGATAAAAATGTGAACCTCTTTGCTTATGTTTAGCTACTGAGAATATGTATTTACTTAACCAGATAGTGGGAAGAGGCCTGTTGAAAGCTGGGTGCTTTCGAGAAGTGTGTTTTAACTGCAGCAAACTTTGGATAGCACCATCTACAGAGGTTGCTGCTGTGAGCACAGACCTGGAAGAGGCTGGAGCAGTCTGCTTCTGTCCCCTGCCACAAGACAAAACCAGCCCTGTCCTATAAAGTTCTTCTTTTGGGCTAAAGTTTCAGCTTGGCTTTGATTTAGTCTTATCTGCTTCTTAAACCAGAAACTGATCCTGTTTGTGCTTTGTCACCAGCGTGTTTCAGTGGCTTTGCACAGCAGCTCATGTAGTGAGAATGGGACTGTGCACGGGTGGGAGGTCACTTTGGAAGTGGCTGGGCTGACAAAACCCTGCAGGCTTTGCCTCTCGTCTTTTGTTCAGCAGTTAAACAGTGGCAATTATCCAAAATCCAACCTCTGCATGTGCACATCCATCACAGTGTTCAAATTTAACTGGAGATTTGTGAATTGTTTACAAACTGCGTGTCACACTAAATCTGTACTTTCTTCTTTATGATGCTTTAATAAAAATTATGTTGCCCTATTTACATATGTGTCTTGCAAGAAACATTTCCTGTTAAGTCCACTCAAGTTTATTTTTGCTTAAAAGTCTATTGCAATTTGCTGTCAAATATTTAACACAAGTAAAGAATCACATATAAAAAGTCATTGAACTTTTTATAATTTCCATAATTTTTTCCCTCTTTTCTCTTTTTTGTTGCTGACTGGCATTTGGTTCCGAGGGCTGGAAAACTGCTTTTCTCAATAGTAATGTCCTTTCCCATTAAGCAAACCTTGTTGATGTAAAGGAAATTTTCCATTCATTGGTTTGTTAGAGCTGAAGTATACTGAAAAGTTGGTGCAACAGTGGAGAAGGCCGCTGTTTTCCTGAAAAGAAAATGGGCCTATAAACAGTCATTCTGGTCCCCAGGCTGTCTTGTCGCCACAGCAGCCCCAGGGGAGAGCCAGGATGGGAAACGTGACCAGGGACCACCACAGACCCCAGGATGGCCAGCCATGGCTGTGGCTATAGGGCAGCTCTGGGGGGGCCAGGGGCCCAGCAGGTGAAGCTGGGACAGCAGGGGCTGCCCCTAGACCAGGGCAGAAACCCCCAGTGCTCTCCCTCACTGGCTTTTCCTACTGGAGCCAGCCCTGGGCAGGGGCTGCAGAGCCCCGGGCATCCTGGCCCAGGACTGGGCAATGGTTTGGTCCCCATAACCAGCAGCCTCCTCTTTCTGGTGCTGCCTGTTGCCTTCTGCCACCTCTGTAGGGGCGTGATGGGGCAGAGAGGAGCATGGCAGCCTCTCAGCCTGGCTGCAGTGTGCCCTTTGGCACGCCTGATGCGTGACTATTTCCACTCGTGCTTTAATCTGCCTCACATTCCCATCAGAAATATTTTCTCTGCCCTGGCAGCACTGAGTGTGTTCCAAGTGTGCAGCCAGCAGCAGCTGCTCAGTGCCCTCCACACCGGGCTGTGCCCAGCCTCGGCTGCACTGCTCCCACCTCGCCTTTTTCTGGGCACAGCTTGCTGGTGTCTTTCCCAGTGTCATTTTGGAAACTACAGACTTATGAAAGAACCCTTTCAAATACACCTTGTGGGGAAAGATACCACATCAGTCTCCTGCATGAGAGTATGGTGTCTCTCCAGCCAGCAGAAAAGTTTTGGGAGGTAACAGTACTCCCTGATCACCTGTGGTGTCCAAAAGGAAGACAAAACAAATCAGAGAGTAAATTAATTTTTATTTTTTCATTATATGAGCACAGCCACTTCTCACACCGGGGCACAGAATCATTAGGGACCAATCTGTCCTCATCAATATGGAAGTTCTTCATCCAGGCAATTTTCTGAGTACAGTTTTTTCCAATCTTGCGAGGTCTGCTCCCCTTTCCACCGCAGCAGCGCTGCAATCCCCGCGGCATAAATGACTCTGCTTTCCAGCATGCCCCCCCTGCCCCGGGAGGTGCAGCCCATCCTCACGGGTGACACCTGCCCAGCGCAGCCTGTGCGGGACGCGCACCAGCCGCAGTTTCACCCACGGTGACTAACCCAGCTACTTAAGTCCTCCATTCCACAGAGCTGCCCAACTGCTTATGGCAATTAAATAAATGTGGGAGGAGCACACACACTAATGTCTGTGCCATGCAAAGTATGTTAACCCTTTTGTGGCCACGGGCCTGGCGGGACCTGCAGCCCGGTTGCTGCTGACGCTGCTGGCACAGTTGGCTGCAGGAAGACAGTGGAGGAGCCAGTGCTGCCAGGGCCTCCCTGCGCCTCTGCCTTCCTGTCCTCATCATCTGCCGCTCATTCTGCTGCAAACAGCGCAGTCACAGCCAGCAAGGCCCTTTATCCCACCTGACTTATTCACTCATTTTAAGCAGTTGCGTGTAAAAATGTTTTCCCTGCTGATGTGGTTCTTCTCTCATTTAACTGCCAAGACGTGCTTAACGACTCTGCATTCTCCTTTCTAATGGCTGGTGACACTGCAAATCACTACCAGGGCCTGCAGCTGGCCAGTAACTTGTGTGTAATGCAAAGCCAAGAGAAATCACTTGTGTGTAACTGAATCACTGAACAAAATATTTCAGCTGCCTCCCATAAGACAGCTGCAACGTATGTACATTCTTTTGGAATATAAGACAGAATATTAAATCTGTGGGGAAAAAAGCATATTTGGTTGGCTTTATCAATGGTGTTTAGCACATGGTAAGCAATTTCCAGTCAAGTGGAAGACAAACCTTTTATAGACCACAGTGATTTGCTGTCAGTGGCACTTTCAAAAAGCTCATTTGGATCAGCCGGGTTAGGAGGTGACACAGACATTTATCAGCCAAACAAAAGAGATTATAGACCCGAGGGTGAGATACAAAATAAGGTATTTAATCGCATAAAGGTTAATGAAAGTAACACACAAACCTATACTATTGTACTCAAACTGCCAGTCCTATTCAAACAGCTGATAAATAGTGGCCTCCCCGAGGATGAGTTGTAGCACTGAACCTCCAGTTTAATTGTCTGATAGAATGTCCAAGATATGGGAAAATAATGGTTTTCTTTGGAAGTTTACATGCCCTAGATTGCCTAGCAGCAGAGGCCCATATTAGCTTCTGCTCGGTGAAATTTAACGCCGGCTGATTACATTTTACTGCTATTAGCGACACTTTAAAAGAGTAAACGCTGTTTCTATAAATACCAGCGCGTACGTTGTATACAGCGCGGCATTCCCGGGCGCGGAGCTTTCCCGGGAGGGAGGGAGGCAGGCCATGGATGTTGCGGCATTGCCCTCTCGTGGGGCGAGCCTGGAATGCAGCAGAGCCCGGAGCCACCGCCCGGCATCACCTGCCAGCGGCCCGAGATGTGCCCTGCCCGGGGCCAGAGGGTTCCCAGGTATCTGCACCTGAAAAACATTTACTCAGATAAGTCCCTTTCCCCCTAAATCTCCTCTTCCTGCATTTCTGTAGGACGCAGCTCCGAGGCTATGTCCCTGCAAGAATTGCGAAGATTGTCCTGCAACATCACAACAACAAGCAGCATAAATACGGGACCACTCCTATCCCAAATCTGGTTTTGCAGGACTTGATGTCCCAAACAAGAATTAAAGAGCAGGAGGATGAACAGCACTATTTGGTGGCACAGGGCTCGCGCCAGAAGTGAAGGGAGCGTATCAGGGATAAAAGTCTACGTACAGACCCATTTTACTGTGTGGGAATGATGCCATCTATCACACAGAGTGCTGCAATTGCCTCCCACAAGGCTGGATCTCATCTCTATTCTGTCCTGCTCTTCTGGGAATTTTAAAGAAGCGTTTTCCTGTCTAGCCAAAGCACTTTTGTCACCCGCACTGAGTTGCCTGAGCACTTCATAGTCTCTGAAATATTTATCCTCTCACTTTTCTTGTCAGGAAAGAAAATTCTCCATTTTGCAGATGACAAAGTGAGCACATGGATTAATCCTCAGTTCCAAAAGAGATTTATGTATGCAAAGTGGTGCTTAGGCAGAATTTAAGAGTCTAAATCCAAATGTACATTTTAAAAAGCCCTGTTGAAGGACTGGAGGTACCTGATGGCATGCAAGGAAGCTGTCAGGGAGTTCCCTTCTCTGTCTGAAGGAAAGAGAAAGTGACAGCAGATCAATTCCTTGTTATAAGCCATTTTTTTCTGTATTATGAAATAAAATTTCCTGAAAACTGCATTCAGATAGGACTTCACATGCAGGCTGTAAGCACCTTGGAGTGGAGGAGGAACGGCTTACAACGCTCCCAGAGGGGAAGGAATCAAGGTTTGATCTTGTCCTACCCTGCTGTAAGGAGCTGAGGGACATGCTGCCTCTCTTGTTTTATGCACCTAAATCCCCAGGGAAAATCTCCCCTGAGAGCCTACTGCAGCTCCAACAGGCACAGCACAGGCCCTGGCTGAGCTGACCCAGCTAGGCTTATCCTGAATTTCTGAGGCTGTGTGGGGCCTGACCAAATTCAGAATTCGTTTCGCAAGTCTCAACTATCCCGGAGGTCACTTAAGAAGACTTTATGACTAAACACCATGTCCTATTTCTGACTGATAACAGAGAGCACTGCTGTGGGAAACACCAAACCTGCATCTGAGGCTCTTCTAATCCCCTGAAAAGTTGAGCCTCCCCTTCCCTGAGATTAGAAAAATGCCCTGAATATCAGGTGCTGCGTATTCGGGGTGGGAATGGTCCTCATTACTCTCGGGCCGCTGAGAAAGGCAGGACTGCAGCAGCAGCAGAGAGCAGCCAGGCCCAGGGCTCAGTGGGCTCTGTGTTTTCTGGGGGCAGAGCTATGGCTCCCACACCAGGGCATTTTTCTCTAAGTGCTGTGTTTGAAGTTTCTCACTATCCTAAGGAACCACACAGTGCCCCTCCCCGGGCCAAGTGCCTCCAGCCCAGGCTGCTGCTCCAGTCCCCTGCAGGGACCCGTGCTTTCTGCCCTCACAGGTTCACACTTCTGACTACAGAGCACTCTGAGCTCATTAAGAGGTGGCAATCACCTCGCTGCAAAATGCCCCCCGTGAACTGGCAGCTTTTCCTGTACTGCAGAGCCATTTGTTCAAATGACAGGAAGGGTGAATTTGGGATCCCTGGTATGGGAATCCGCCTCCTGGACACGTTTTGTAATCCCTGGTTATGGAAGACAGCAGGCAAGACACTTCAGACACTGAATCCCTCTCTCCAGGGAAACATCAAAAGACCAGTGTTTAGCTCCCTTGGTGTTTCTCAATGATTAGTTTAAAACTCTCCTGTGCTCAGCAGGTTGCCTTATGGACATTCCCAGCTGGAAGCCCGATTTTCCTGTCTTCGGGGGAGAGTGACTGTCACCCCACCCCTGCAGATGGCAGGGCAGGGCAGGTGCTGACAACAGCTGTGCCACAGCTGCTCCCCCGGTTCCTACAGCCCATTGCTGCGGGATGCTGAAGTGCTCTCAGCTGCTGGAAGCAAACAGCCGCAGCAGACAGAGCGCTTTGTTTTCTTTCTTGCAGTTGGGACAAATAGTGACTATAGAAACTATCTCCCCTAAAAAATCCTGTCTGGCAAAGGTTATTCATGTGGCTTACTAACAGCGCTTTAGACATCTAAACTGGGAGACTGTCCTCCTTAATTTCCTTTGTCTGGTGCGTGAAGAAAGAAAGACTCACCCAGGAAATTTTCAAAGCTGGAAGTAGAAGTCACGAGCTTTTCAAAAGTCAGTGATGAGTTACATTAAAATGCAGTGGAACATCTGGATTCTCTGATTTGTCCTCTAAAGGACTCTCTCCTCTGCAATGGTAAGAAAAGACACATACAAGACTAGGCAGCTCCTTCCATTATGTATTGTATCAGTCTCCAAAATGTGACTGTGTGAAGAGGAATAGCATTAGCACTTTTCTACTTGATAATGCAACTCAGCAGGAAGGGAAATGTTACATCAGAAAACAGATACTGATTTCATGTAGACCGCAGGTATCTTCTTTGGAAACTTCATGCAGCAAATCACTTGGAAGTTAATTCAAAGCCCACAAAAACAAGATCACTTCTTACTATGTACGTCTTACTACATGCATGTCTTACTATGTATATGTTTTTAAGGAGACGTTTAAGGACACCTCTATTCAGCAAAGCACACTAATGTGCATTTAAATCCCACTGATGGCAGATACTCTCCCATAAGCTTATTATTGAACTGCAATTTTGAAAGACATCATCACCTCTGTTTGAAATCTCCTCACTTTGGAACTCTACTGTTTCAGGAAAAAAAAAAGCCATATGGAACTAATCATGCACATTTTGTCTAGCAGATAGTCATTATAGCAGATTGTGTTTCCCTTCAAGTGCTTGTCCATATGAGCATGCAAACTGTGGTGTGCATATAACTGAACATGCAAGACAAGATTTTTAGCCCTAACAACATCCATACTGATGTACCTCCTGCTTAGCTGCATAATTATGAGATGAGCACACTCATCACTGCCTATCTCCCAGCCAAATGAAGCTTCTTTTCTTTCTTCTTTTGCTTTTCATTTTCTTTTTTCCTGCCCTCACAAAGACCCTACTATTTTTTAGCTTGTTTCCTCCTTATTTGCTTTCATTTAACGATTGGTCTTTCCTCCTTGTCTGCTGGCTCCTCACTCAGAAACACAGAGTTCAGATTACAAGAGGGAGATTTCTCTTTCTGGCAGATATTCCATACACTATGACTTTGCCTCATAGAAAAGCATGTTCCTGGGAAGTAAATGATCTCCTGAAACTTCAGTATTGCTTACAGAGAACAAAGAGAGGATGAACACTGCAGGATTTCTACCAACCATAACCCCAGGACTGGGAAGGAGGCATCAATCCCCACCAATCCTTCTATGTTGAACTGTGTAAGTCAGATGCCAGTAAAGACCAAATAGTAAAGTTTAGTCAGCTCACAAAGTACAGTGTCTTTTTTCTCTTTAAAAGGTGATGGGTATAGTTCCAACTCAAATTGGCAAAGTCTGACATTGTGTCATTTTTTGTTCACGTCACAGGTCTGGGCCTACAAGGCAAACTCATCTCAGTTCTTTTCACTTAGGGCTTCTTAGCACAAGGCATTCTGAGCATTTTTTGTTCAGTTGTTTGGACTATAAAGACAAGACATTCATCCCAACTCTTGCAAATGGCCCTGAGCACTATGTCGTGACACAAATTCGCACTTATAGCTACACATCCAAGACAGATAGGTGTGTATATTATTTTCTAATGAAAAATTGTATTTTAAATACTTTTCAGAATATGTGAACAGTGTTTTAGGAGTTGAATATTTGAATCCCCCCAAGTGCAAAGATTTGTATTAATCCTTGTCTGTCAAACAAAGGGGAAAGAAAATTCAAGATCAAGACAGATAAAACTTCACAAATGTATCCCAAAGTATTCTTCTATGCACTAGGCTCCTCTGTGATTAAAGCTGTATATCTGAGCACTCTCCAGTTCTCTAAACTAGTGGATATACAATCACAGAGGCTCCAAAGCTCTTTGTTCATCAGCATTTTACCTCTGAATTGCACTGCATTAATAAATACTTGTCCAACATGGAATATTGAATGCCAGGAGAAGGTAATATGAAGGAACCTAAATTTCCCACAGGGCAGATGGATATGAAGGGAGAGGGTAGGAATTTATGGCAGAGTAAAACCTGAAATGTTTTTCTAATGGCCACCATTTAGATTAGACAGAGAATTGTAGTGTCAAATGGGCCTCCAGCAGAGTGAGATGGAGAAGTTTGGGGTTTTTTAGAGCATTAATTTATCATATAGCTGTACTTGTGAGTGGTGTGGAGCCCTTTCCCTTATACATATGTAAGAGAATGAAAAGGGTATGTTGCCAACATCATAACCAAGCATTCATATTTTACAGTCCCAGCTGGGACTGGATGAATGTTTTATGAACTGGAAAGGTAGTCTGGGGTCACTTGGCACAATTCACATGATTGGGAGCTGGCCTCAATTTGAGCTGTGAGGAATGGAAAGCAGTAGGTGTGTACTTCCACATACAATGCTGCAGAACCTGGCCTTGAAAATTGTCACTGAGGCTGCCAATTTATATATAATACCTAAAAATAATTGACATAATGACTCAAACTCATGTTTTCTGTCAGCAGGTCAGCTGTAGGTGTGCTTAGGCCCTAATTCTGGCCAAAGAATAGATTTACTTCACCAGGAACAAGCAGCAATGGTGATGCTTGCCCTTGCTTCATAACTTGCACAAGGGAGGGGAGTAAATAGTCCTTTGAGAGAGAACAAGCACTGACCCAAATCTGAATCAGGCCTATTAATCAAGTAATGAAAAGTGCTTGAAAGCAAAGTGTATTTCCATTTTTCAGTGGTCTAAAATACAGAGAGGTTGGGTTGATTTGCAGTATTTTCATTGTTTGGTCACTTCAGTGAGAAATCAATCATTTGAAAAACATGAATGATTCAAAACTCTCAGCTAGCTTTCAATTAATAAGAATAGGAATATGGCAAAAATATTATTTTATATTTTTCAGGTGAGTTATGTTATATCTTTTAAACTGCAGCTGAATTTGATCATTCTGACAACTTTTTCCATAGGATGCAGAGCTTTCAAAGAAGAAATATTAAATAATCTCCCTTATACAGAATAAAAAGATGGTTCAATGGTTCAGCTTATGCCTGTGAGCAGAAAAAAATGTGCTGCACTCTCTGAGGATGTGAAGAGAACAATGTCTAAAGGAATTATCCTGGAGCAATAATTGTAAAAGATGAAAATTGTTATTTTATCTTGGTTCTTTTGTTTACCTTTGTCTCATTTTCCAAATGGGTTGCTGCATTTATTCAGTACATTCTAAATTTTAAACAGTAGTAATAGTTGTAATAGTTGTAAACATTTTAAATAGTTGTAATTCTCAATCTTTGCATTACTTGCAATAAATACATAAAGTATAAGTGTGACATCTCATTCTTTGATTGCTTCAACCATTAGTCAGTGATGTTAAAAAAGCCAAATACGCAACTGAAAGTGGTAGATTTGTATTTCATTTGAAAAAGCTCAATACCGAGTCAGAGGAATTCAAATAAGCCCTAGTTTGACTTGCAAAAATAAAATGTCACTTTTGTATGTCTCAATAATATTTCATTTTTAATTTAGAGATATTACTGTTCTTTATCATGGGAAATTAAAATATAATAAAATCACGGCAAGATTTCAGAATATTTTTCACCTGAGCAGCTGTCAGGTCCCATGAGGGAGGTACTGGGCCTCCTGCTCTGGGACAGCAAAATGTTGAATCTGGAGAGGACAGGCCTGGAGTGCCTCCTCCTCTGAGCCTTAGACTAAATTAAGGCAAAAACAATGCCAAAAGACCAATTAGAAAGTTTTAGCTATGGAAGCAGCAATTTAAACTTTTAAACCTTATGACAGGTTCAACAATCCATGTCAGCAACAACAACTTAAATTTTCTGAACAGCCCGCAGCATCCTGGAGTTAAACTCCATTGCACAGCCTATAGTAGCAGCATATTAACCTTTCAAAAGAGGAAGAAATGAAGAAGGAAAGATGTGAATATTAGAGGTGAAGGATCCGTGCCACCACCCAGGGTTCCAGCACCGTCTCTGGTGCGGTTCCTGCGGGTGCTGGGTGCACACACGGCCCCCTCAGCAGCGCTAGTTACAGAACAGTCCTTGTGCAGGCACATTTTGTTATCCTCAAACTTTTCAGAAGCGGGTTGGGTTTTCTCATAGTTCCAATTCCCCTGTCAGAGACGCAACTGCAATGCTCTCCCAATCTGGTTTTAGAGATAGTTACCCAAGAGAAGGAGGGTGGTCTCAAAAAAGCACTATCCTACATCCAAGACCCTCTTTCCTAACATCGCCTTAACTCGTTGGTATGGTAACATTCCTTTTCTCCTCTGCCCATTGTCCCAGACATGAACACTTTCAGGTTTACATTAAGTCTTTCAGGATTTCAGCCTCTCACAGCAGCTCTCCTCTTTAGGATGAAAACCACGTCCTGCTCTCCCTACCCTGTAACTGAGAAATTGCCACAGACACTGAAGGCACACAGCAGACCATAGGCTAAGGCAAGAACTGAGAAGAGAATCTCCGATTTGTGAATCTGTATCCTAACCCCCTGATTAGGTAACTTTTATTCCAGGAGCAAATATTCAATCTTTTTTATGTGCCCTGCGGTACAATCTAGGAAGCTACAAGCAGAGGGCTGAAACTTATTGTTTTAGGCACTCTGACAACACAAGCCAAAAATATAGTATAGCAGGGAGGAAATGGAAGATGGAAGAGCAGTGCACAACAGCATATTTGTTTCTGAGGGCATTTATCCTTGGTTTGCCTCATCTCATAACAATACTACATCCTTAAGATGAATTTGACGGACTGTCCTAGAGTGACTTTATGATGCCTGTATCCCCAGTCGTCTGTTCTGTATATTGTGTTCTGCACCTTTAAGATGATTCTTAAAGTGCAATTTGTTTTGAAGACTATGTTATCTCCTACACATTCCTCTCCAGGACACTCTTGCTGTGCAGCGGCGGCTCGGTCGGACTGCTGTGGGACAAAGATCTCCTGTGCATTTTTTTTTTCTTTTTTTTTTTAGTTAGTTTTAGCTAGCTAAGGCAGAGAA
>WBMY01006689.1:76903-94314 GCA_013397315.1 Donacobius atricapilla
ATTGCTTCTATTTATAACACCCGTGCATGAGAAAACACCTGAGAACTATGAACTGTGAGACACAAACGGAAGGCAGAAAAATCAGGGCGACACTCCTCCTCTGTTGCTGTGTTTCTCCCCACCCATTAGAGGCTGGAAATTCTCCTGAGCCCTCCTTTTGTCACCAATGTACATATGGAAATAGTTTTTATCATCTTTTAGGGCACTTTTAGAGCCAAATTAACTTCCACTCAGGCTTTGGCCCTTTTGATTTTCTCTCTGCACAACCCCACGAGGGCCATGCAGTGCTCCCGAGTGAGTACCCCTTCTCCAAAGGCCACAAACCCCCTGACTCCATGGAGTTCCACCTGAGTTCCGGGGGGGCGGCCCTGGAGCCCCGGTGTCTGTGACATCAGGGGGACGCGTCCCGGACACCGCAGCTGCGGGGCCCGCGCCCTGTCCCTGGGCCCACATTTCCTGGCCCTGCTGCCACAGCCACTCTCTCCCTGCTACCTGATCCCACTGAGCCCCTTCTCTCCCTCCTCCTCCTCCGGGCCATGGCTGGAAAGTTCACCAAAATCCTGCCGCTGCTGGCCATCCTCCAGTACACACTGAGGGCAGATGCCCAGGCAGGGAAGGCCACGGCAGACATTGTGACCCAGCATGAGGAACGGAGCAACCAGGAGATGACTTGGCTGGTGAGAAAAATTGTAACTCTCTCCAGTGTCTAGGCAGCTGGGAATAACTCCTGGTTAGTCTGTAACCAGCAGGGCAGTAATCCTCTAGCATGGGCTGAGTTTAACAGTGCCTGCATCCCGCTTGCCCCTGCCCAGGTGGTGTTTCCTGCCTGCTTCTCCTTCTCCTTCTCTGTTTTCCAGTTCAGGAGCCTGGGTACATGGAGAACAACTGGCCTTACTCTAAAGACTGAGGCAAAGAAGGCATTAAATGTCCCAGTCTCTTCCTCATTCTGTCTCTCTGTATTTCAGCCCCATCCAGTAAAGGATGGAGATTCTTCTGAGCCCTCATTTTGAAACATTTTTATTCTCTTATATGGCAGTTAGTATATAACCAGATTCAGTTCTAGTTGGGCTTTGGCTCTTCTGATTTTCTTCCTGCACAACCCCATGACAGCAGTGCAGTGCTCCTGAGTGGCTGCCCCTTCTTCCAAAAGTCAGGAAGTCTCTGGCTCCATGTGAGTTCCATCCGAAGCCCCAGCCGGCCGGGCAGGGTGTCGCTGTGGGGCTCCAGTGTCTCTAACATGAAAGGAAGGGGACACATCTCCAGATGCTCCACGTGGCAGTGTCACTGCTTGAGGCAGCAGTGAGTGGGGCAGATGGGGGGAAGGCTGGGTTGAAGGACAGACAAGAAGCACCAGCACCCAGGGGAACTTCTAAGGCTGGGGAAAGGGTGCAGGGGCTGTGGAGATGGTTTTGGGAAGGGCAGGTGCAGAGGTGCCCAGGGCTGCCTGCTACAGCCAGTGCCTGTGGGGGTGTGCCCCCATCCCCAAGGAGTTCCCCAACCTTCTCCTGGCTGCCTCCAGGCTCCTGCACCCACTGTCCCACCCATCCCTGGGCGCCTCCATCTCCTGCCCAAGCCACCATCTCTCCATCACCCAGCCCTGTTGAGCCCCTTCTCTCCCTCCTCCTCCTCCAGGCCATGGCTGGAAGCATCACCAACGTCCTGGTGGCAGCAAGCATCTTCCAGTACGCCCTGAGTGTGGATCTCCCAGAAGTGAAGGTCACGGAAGAGCTCCTGAGGCAGCATGAGGAGCAGCACAGCCAGGAGATGGCCAAGCTGCAGAAGATGGAGCAGAGGATGCAGGAGCAGAGCAGACCCACCCAGGAAAGCGTGGTCCGCTCAGTCTGCCAGGAGTGGTGGTTCTGGAACTGTGTTGAAATTATCCTCTCACTCCTTGGGATCTACTGGCTGCCCAGTCAGAAGAGAGCTGGTTCTGGCAGTGACAGCCAGAAGAAAACCACCTGCAGTGCCCAGGAGCAGATGGAGGGGGACAAGCCCTTGGATAAGGTAGGGACCTTCACGGCTTTTGCCTTGTCCTTTCCACGAACAACATTCTGACAGCTGCATCCAGCCCTGGGAGCTGGCAGCACCTACAAAGCCCTGAGCACCTGCAAGGACATCATCGACTGCCTGCTGCTCGTGCCCCCAAGACCAACCACTGCACTTTTTCCTCCAGAGATGGGCACTGGGGAAGATCTGCTGATACCACTGCAGCCATGGGGAACAGCAGCCACAGAATGTGCCATGCTTCCTCCTCTCCCATCTGAGGAGGCAAACAGAGCCCAAATCCCTGCTTCCTGCACAGCCTCTGCAAATAGTCCCAGTTGTGATGCTGCCCCTGCCAGGAGATGCAGAGGAGATTTCCTGCTTGGCCATCTGTTAATAAAATTGTTGATTTGCTTTGAAAAATCCTGTGATTTTTCACCCTGTCTGTGAGGGTCTGGGCAAGATTGTGTTGGGGAATGGTTCCATCTCCCCTCTGTAACAAAGAGATGAAGTTTGTGCTCCCACTGATATCTGCAGTGGTTACACTTGTGGTTAGGCACTTGGCACCTCCCTGTCTTCTCTCCTCATGGTGTTCTTGCCATCTCCTCCTCCCAGCATCCTTTCCCATGCTTTGGAATACCACTGAACTTACTTCAAAAGGTTCTGCTGAAATCAGCAGTTCCACCATAGGGTCTTTTCCTCAAGCTGTTCTTTATAGGATGGTTGTTCCATAAATTGAAACACCCAAAGGCCTGTGGAGGCCATTGCATCACCTATTTCTGACCATCAGATCTTGACCCATGGCTGGAGGCTCAGCCACCTCTGGACACAGTTTGATGGGTGCTGGGACACAGCCTTGTGCCCTCAGACCTCCTGCTTTTCTCCCTGCACTCCCCTTCCAAAGGGGAGCATTGTCTGTGCCTTCCAGGTGGCTGAAGTCACTCTTGACACAGGCAGAGCTGTGTCTTTGGCCCAGGCGTTCAGGCCTGGCAGCGGTGGAGGGAAGATGCAGCATTGGGGAGGGAGGAGGAGGATGAGGATGAGGAGGAAGGGGAGGAGGAAGAATCAGTAGTAAAAATGTCATTTCCAAATACATGCTTTTAGGACTAAACTGACATGGCAATCAAGTACTATTAGCTTTTCATATATTTATTAAAGTTTCACACCTTTATAGTCTCATGTGTCAAGGGACCTGAATATGGTCTTATGGTCATCTTCATGGTTGTCAGTCCTGAAAGCAGGCATACCAGTTCCCTGTGCACTCTTGTACAGGTAAACTGCACAATAAAATGAATATCATTTTCACTCCTATCCCCATTAAACACACCAAATTTCAAGACATCCAGAGTTTGTATGCATAACTGAGAGCATTTCACATCAGCCTGTAAACAAAATACAATATGCATTTTTAATTCTGAGAGAATGTCACTACCCTGTAATATTATTGGTATTTTAATTAAAATGCCTCAAAGGAAGAATAGCAGAGAACCCTGGAGGAGGGGACTAAATGCACCTTAAGCAGGTTTACTGACAATTCAGAACTGGGGGGAGAGGCCGATCCACCTGAAGGNCCTGTGGGGGTGTGCCCCCATCCCCAAGGAGTTCCCCAACCTTCTCCTGGCTGCCTCCAGGCTCCTGCACCCACTGTCCCACCCATCCCTGGGCGCCTCCATCTCCTGCCCAAGCCACCATCTCTCCATCACCCAGCCCTGTTGAGCCCCTTCTCTCCCTCCTCCTCCTCCAGGCCATGGCTGGAAGCATCACCAACGTCCTGGTGGCAGCAAGCATCTTCCAGTACGCCCTGAGTGTGGATCTCCCAGAAGTGAAGGTCACGGAAGAGCTCCTGAGGCAGCATGAGGAGCAGCACAGCCAGGAGATGGCCAAGCTGCAGAAGATGGAGCAGAGGATGCAGGAGCAGAGCAGACCCACCCAGGAAAGCGTGGTCCGCTCAGTCTGCCAGGAGTGGTGGTTCTGGAACTGTGTTGAAATTATCCTCTCACTCCTTGGGATCTACTGGCTGCCCAGTCAGAAGAGAGCTGGTTCTGGCAGTGACAGCCAGAAGAAAACCACCTGCAGTGCCCAGGAGCAGATGGAGGGGGACAAGCCCTTGGATAAGGTAAGGACCTTCACTGCTTTTGCCTTGTCCTTCCCACGAACAACATTCTGACAGCTGCCTCCAGCCCTGGGAGCTGGCAGCACCTACGAAGTCCTGAGCACCTGCAAGGACAACATCATCGACTGCCTGCTGCTCATGCCCCCAAGACCACCCCCTGCACTTTTTCCTCCAGAGATGGGCACTGGGGAAGATCTGCTGATACCACTGCAGCCATGGGGAACAGCAGCCACAGAATGTGCCATGCTTCCTCCTCTCCCATCTGAGGAGGCAAACAGAGCCCAAATCCCTGCTTCCTGCACAGCCTCTGCAAATAGTCCCAGTTGTGATGCTGCCCCTGCCAGGAGATGCAGAGGAGATTTCCTGCTTGTCCATCTGTTAATAAAATTGTTGATTTCCTTTGAAAAATCCTGTGATTTTTCACCCTGTCTGTGAGGGTCTGGGCAAGATTGTGTTGGGGAATGGTTCCATCTCCCCTCTGTAACAAAGAGATGAAGTTTGTGCTCCCACTGATATCTGCAGTGGTTACACTTGTGGTTAGGCACTTGGCACCTCCCTGTCTTCTCTCCTCATGGTGTTCTTGCCATCTCCTCCTCCCAGCATCCTTTCCCATGCTTTGGAATACCACTGAACTTACTTCAAAAGGTTCTGCTGAAATCAGCAGTTCCACCATAGGGTCTTTTCCTCAAGCTGTTCTTTATAGGATGGTTGTTCCATAAACTGAAACACCCAAAGGCCTGTGGAGGCCATTGCATCACCTATTTCTGACCATCAGATCTTGACCCATGGCTGGAGGCTCAGCCACCTCTGGACACAGTTTGATGGGTGCTGGGACACAGCCTTGTGCCCCCAGACCTCCTGCTTTTCTCCCTGCACTCCCCTTCCAAAGGGGAGCACTGCCTGTGCCTTCCAGGTGGCTGAAGTCACTCTTGGCACAGGCAGAGCTGTGTCTTTGGCCCAGGCTTTCAGGCCTGGCAGCGGTGGAGCTAAGATGCAGCATTGGGGAGGGAGGAGGAGGATGAGGATGAGGAGGAAGGGGAGGAGGAAGAATCAGTAGTAAAAATGTCATTTCCAAATACATGCTTTTAGGACTAAACTGACATGGCAATCAAGTACTATTAGCTTTTCATATATTTATTAAAGTTTCACACCTTTATAGTCTCATGTGTCAAGGGACCTGAATATGGTCTTATGGTCATCTTCATGGTTGTCAGTCCTGAAAGCAGGCATACCAGTTCCCTGTGCACTCTTGTACAGGTAAACTGCACAATAAAATGAATATCATTTTCACTCCTATCCCCATTAAACACACCAAATTTCAAGACATCCAGAGTTTGTATGCATAACTGAGAGCATTTCACATCAGCCTGTAAACAAAATACAATATGCATTTTTAATTCTGAGAGAATGTCACTACCCTGTAATATTATTGGTATTTTAATTAAAATGCCTCAAAGGAAGAATAGCAGAGAACCCTGGAGGAGGGGACTAAATGCACCTTAAGCAGGTTTACTGACAATTCAGAACTGGGGGGAGAGGCCGATCCACCTGAAGGTTGTACTGCCACTCTGTGAGACTTTCATGGGCTGGAGAGTGGAGCAGAGAGAAACCCAAGGAGGTTTAACAAGGGCAAGTGTAGGGTCCTATACCTGGGGAGGAATACCGCAAGTGCTAGCACAGGTTGGGGGCTGATCTGTTGGAGAGCAGAGAAGGACCGGCAAGTCTTGGTGGGTGACCAACTGACCATGAACTGCCAGTGTGTCCTTGCAGCCAGGAGAGCCAACGGGATCAGGGGGTGCACTGGGAAGAGTGTGGGCAGCAGGTCAGGGAGGGGATCCTTTCCCTCTGCCCAGCCCTAGGGAGGCCACACCTGGAGAGCCGTGTCCATATCTGGGCTCCTTGGTACAGGAGAGACACGGAGCTATGGGAGAGGGTCCAGGAGAGGCCACAACAGCGAGGAGGGGTCTGGAGCATCTCCCTTGTGAGGAGCTGGGCATGTTCAGTCTGGGGAGGAGAAGACTGAGAGGGAACATCATTAATGCATATAAGTATCACAAAGGCAGTGCCAAGAGGTTGTGCCAGACTCTTAATAGTGGCCCAGTGATAGAACGAGGAGCAATGGCCATAAAATAAAACACAAAGAGTTCTACCTCAACATGAGGAAGAAGTTGATGTCAAAGCTGGCAGGGCACTGAAATGGCCTGTCTGGGACGCCCATAGAGTGTCCCTCTCTGGGGACATTCAAAACCCACCTGGATGCATTCCTGTCTCACCTGCTCCAAGGGACACAGCTTTGGGCAGGAGGGTTGGACTGGGTGATTTCCAGAGGTCCCCTTCTAACCCTAACGATTCTTTGATTCTGTGAACTTGTAAAAATTATAGGAAACTGCTTGTTGGTGCAAATATCAAAGAGAAGCATAAAACGTAACTTGTGAATCATCTTTTTTTCCCTCTTTGTTGCTTTTTGTCCATGGCTACTGCTTACCCTGCTACTGAGGCCCTTTACCCTGTTTTCAAACTTTTTCTTCTTTTTTGACCATTCTAAACAGATGTGATATTAAGGGAGAAAAGAAATGTGCTGATGCATTCACAGCCATAAAATTCCATATTCCGAATTAAGATTAAAAACCACAATTTCCAGAACGTCTGCACGTTCCTACGCTATACTTTGTTATAATGCATTTATCCCAGGAAGAAGTACAATGCTAGAAACTGATGACAAAGGTTATAATAAACATTATTTGTCGCCCTGATTTTTTCAACCTTCTTGTGTCTCACAGTTTTATAGTTCTTAGGTTGTTTCTCACACACGGGTGTTATAAATAGAAGCAATGTTTTCCTTAAGGCTAAGAAGTTTACATTCTTTGTCTTAGAGCTATGGACAGCTGATGGACAGTTGTCTTGACCAATGGGATGGGGAGAGGTGTCAACCTTCTCCCCCAGACCCTGGCCTTTGTAGAAATACTATAAAAGTGGAGTCAGATTTTGTAATAAACAGTTCATGCCTTCTCACCAAAGTGTGTGTGTGTGTGTGTGTCTGTGTGTCCAACAACGGCATCTATTCTCTAATATAACCTAAATTACAATCAGTACCATATCCGTGAATTTTTAGGTGTATGTATTGGAAGGGGAGAAAGAAAAACACTTAAGGATTTTCATTTGTTGCTGTTGTTTCATTTCTCTGATCGCAAGGCTTATGTCCTTATTACTTTTCCCAGAAGGTGTTTAGAAAGCTGGTGGTGGAAGCACAGCTGAACGCCAGCTCGGAAGACTGAACGAAATTCAGTCGAAAACACCTGCAGTGGTTTGGCGAAATCATTTGTTGCTTTTTGTTGCTTTGTTCCCCGTTCCCTCGCCTCTTCCCCTACATCTCCCCCGGCCCATCTCTCCGAGGCCCTGAGGGCGGCACTGGCAGCGGCGGGTGCCGGAATTCCCGCCGGCATTTCCCGGGGCTGCTCCCGAGGGGCCGCGCGGCCATGGCGGGGCCTGCCCGCCAGGGGGCGCCCCGCACCGCCGCCTGAGGCGCGCCGCGCGGGAGCGGGCCGGGAAAATCCCCGCGAATTCCCTTCAAAATGCTCTGTCTGTGACCGGGCAAATACTGCCGCGGAATCATTCCTAAGCTGGAGAAGGCAGTTTTAGCGTAGTTTCTCCGGTTCGGAATTATGCTGTCCCCTGGAAGGACATAATTTGCCGATTGGAGGTGTGTTTGTTTAGCCTGCAGCGCCTCAAGCTTCGAATTTGATTGCGCTCATTTTAATCACGTAACTGATCATATCTTCAGTAACACGGAGCTGTTTGTTCCAAAGTTCCAAATGCGTTTAGGAATTCTTATCTCAGTTATGTCACGTGCTGGAAGTGATATAATTCCTAAAATCATAAACCCCCAACTTACTCAGAAGAGGAAGTGCTGGAAGAAGGAAGCATCTTTTGAATTTATTTAAACAAAAAGGGCTCCATTTTAAGTCTTCAATCCTGCTTATGCTGCCCTAAGGGGCAGGCTACAAACCCACACATGATCCTTGTTCCTCTGATGTGAAAGACCCATCAAATGTCACGCACTGAGTGTGACACGGACACCCCTGGCTCACGTCACATTGCCCCTGCCCGTGGCTACAGCTCCTTTCTCTGCCATGCTTTACCATGCCCTCCTTCTTTCTAGATGCAACCTACCCCAGAAACTCCAGCTGCTCCAGCTGCCATCCCTTATCCTTCCAGCCTACGGGACAAGAGAGGAGAAAACAAACTAATTGAGGCAGTGGCACTTCACAGCACAATTTCCTGGCCCCTGTACCACTCCTTCTGCCCCGGGATCAGAGTACCTGCTGGTCCTCTGCTTGGAACTCCTTTGGAGAAGAAAAACCTGAGCTCTCTGGGCCTGCAAGACAAGCACCAAAGAAGGTAAGCTTTTAAAAAAGCAAGACAGGGAGAGGTTTGGGTGATGGAAGAAATTTCACCTGGCAAGTCACCTTTAACAGAACTTGTCTTCCCTCTGCAGCATGCTGGAGACAGAGGTGGATTTTCAGAAACCTTCATTTTCAGCCAAGGATTAAAGTTGGACCGACAAAGAAATAACCAATAATGTCACAAACACATATAATCATCTGTCCCAACCTCACATGTTTAACAGTCACATCTGTGGGCCATAAGATGAAGGACAGGGATCCAAGGACACACAGTGTCAGCAGCTAAATGCTGCTCGAGTTCCACAGACCTCCTTTTCCAGCCCACTTCCAGCCTCCCACCGAGGAGTGTCCATGCTCTCCAGGACGTGTGTGCCAGGGATATGGGACTGGAAGAGCAGAAGGTTCACTACCTTGTCCCAGAAGTTACTTAGATGTTATTTTAGGAAGAGGTCATCACTGGGCTGTAAAGTGCTTGGAAAATGTCCTCCTTCACCCTTTCTCCATGGCAATGGCAGGGAGAATGCCAGTGGAAAATTCCTGTGCATAATGAGGTCAGATATACTAGTTTTTTCCGGTTTTTAACTACCCAAGCAGTGAAAAGCAACTGGAGTGACAGTCAAGGCTGATCCAGACACAGCTCCAGGAAACATTATGCAAGAACAGGACCTTGATGTAAACAGGAGTTCAGGACCTTAATGCAAATGGGAGTCACTGAAAACATCAGGCTGATCGCCTGCTGAGATGGGGTTGCTCTAATCAGAAGAAATATTTGAAAGCTAACTCCACCTCCTGAGCACAACAATGCCTCGATCCCAAGGTGGATATGTGAGCATGTGACTGAGCCCTCCAGCTGGGCCTTGGAGCCTCAGAGCCTGCGTGGGCTGGAAGGCGAAGCGACATTAAAGAGAGGGAACAGCCTGTGCCCCGGCCAACAGGCTGAGGTTGAATTTCTCCCCGGTAGGTAACAAGCACCGACATCTGTGAAAGTCACTGCGCACTGAATAACAAACACCCGCATGTGGGGCATCCAGAGAGGCGGCCAGGCCAGCCCCGCCAGCACCAGCAGCTGCACTCCAAGCACAAAGCTTTTATTGCAGGGACTATTGACCGAGCCCTGCACCCCTTTAGAAGGAGAGGCTTCTCACCGAACGGTGCATTAGTGCCTGACTCGGAGAGCTGGTGGCTTTGCTTCATCATTTGGCTCTGAGACAGGGGAACAGAGCAGCAAGAGAAGGCAGAAAATGCAGGCAAACCCTTCTAGATTGGTTGTGATTCTAAAAAGTACGGCTGGGCCGCTTTACACGAATGATGAAAATGATGCTGTGGCATGAAAAAGGCTGGCTTTACAAACAGCATGGTGGAAACCTGCAAGTAAATCAAGCACTAAATAACTACACATAACTGGATTAATTTGTTTTTAATGAGGTGCAAGAATAAAAGTAATAATCAGAGAAAGGAAGGGCTCCATTTTAAAATTATTTTCAGACTCACCACAAGTTTAATTTTCAAATTTGAGCTTATACATACATACATATATGTATAGAATGTAAGTTTGTGTATAAATATTACATACATATAATTTTCTTTATGTGCATTGCTTTTTCATCATTAAAGAATTTGAATCATCTGCCTTACACAGAGGAGTTTTAATAACCATGTTTGTATGGGAAATACAATGCGTTTTTTCAGACACTCACTAGTATTACTTTGTGAAGCCTTAAGTGGCTTCAAATGCCCTTTAAACAGTCTTAATTCTGCTTACTTCAGAGAAATCTCAACTTACAGAAAGCTGGAAGGGGTGAATCTTCCAGAGCAGTATTGGTCTGATCCACTCAAGTATGACATTTTTATATCAGGTCTGTAAGCAATAATTCTGACTCACATGGTTTACTGAATCAGAGCCCGATTTTGCAATACCCCATCCAAGTTTAAATCTTAGTACCTGAACATTTTGTGTTATCAACTAGAATGTTGCTCTGCATAACTCATGAAGCTGTGAATTATTTTTATATATCCTCTGCCTCTATTTTTTTTTTAAAGAAAGCTGTTTGAAAACCAAAGATTAAAAAACCAAAAATGCTTAACAGTGTTCTGAAACAAACTTAGACAACGATGTTGTGAACAGTACTGAGAGCAGTGAGGGACTATTCACACATGCAAGATAAATCCTCGATGTAAATTTTTTCATTGATCATAGTTTACACACTTGAGGGTGCAAAAACAAAGCAAAATATTTTTGTTCAAAGTCCAATAATAATACTTCATATTATTCTCATTTATAACTTTAAAATACCCCTAAAACTTGCTCCTACTAAAAAAACCCAAATCAGAGTACAGTACCTTAAATATTTCTGTTACCTCCCTCTTGGATGCTTAACAAGCAAAATAGCATAAACTGCTACAGATGGATCTTTAGCACAGTTCAGCAGAGCTCTATGCATCCCATCAGAGTCGTACAGAGCAGTGAAATGAAGACAGACGGTGCAATAAGTGCAAGAGCTGCCAATGAACGTGAACAGAAATTGATTCTGAAATGTTCTTGGCACTTTCACAAGAAAATATTATCCCTGTATTTAAACAGAAGCATTCCATGCATTGTTTCAGGATTACTAAGAATAAACTCTGGCCTCCTTGATTATTTTCTCTTCTGAGACCTATTTGCAGTTCAGCTGCAAAATTTACATGCAAACCAAGCAAGCTACTATGGATTGTCAAAGTTTAGTAGAACAAGAATTGTACGTGAGCACCGTGTCTATTTCTGGGCTCCCCAGGACAGGACAGATATGGAGCTACTGGAGAGAGTCCAGCAAAGGGTCATGATGATTTTAAAGGGCCTGAAACACTTCTCCCACCAGGAAAGGCTGAGACATCTGGGACTGCTTGGCCTGGAGAAGACTCAGGGAGGGACCTCATCAGCACAGAGAAACACCTGGCAGGAAAGTGCAAACAGGAGAGAGCCAGGATTTTTTTAAGTAGTGCCCAGTGACAGCACAAGATGGAAAGGCACAAACTGAAACACGGTTCTGTCTGAACATCAGGAAACGCTTTTTACCCGTGAGGGTGTCTGAGCACTGGCACAGGATGTCCAGGGATATCATGGAGTCTCTGTGCTCAGATATGCCAAAGCCACCTGGACACAGTTCTGGGCAACTGGCCCTAGGTGACCTGCTTGAGAAGGGGAGGGGAGTTGGACCAAAGTGAGGCTGGACCACTTCCAACCTCAGCCATTCTGCCATTCTTCATAGCAAGCTGAGCTTTAAAATGTGTCAACCAAACAAAAATTCTTGAGACTGCAGTATCTTGAGTATCAACCTCATCCATTTTCAGTGTTAGTTAAGCCAACTGTTTCATTCTTTGAGTGGACAAGAACTGTACACCCGAAGTCAGGTTATTTTATGCTTTCCTAAGTGTACAGCTGTACATGATAATGCAGAAGCATCCCATGGAAAGCAGTCAGTATTCTGCAGATTTCTAAAAGCATCTAGACCAGGCTGCTCTCAGGTGCACAAAGCTGGACTTGTGTGAATTTGCATGATTCTGTGTTCCCTCACCTAGGCTGCATACTTCTTGGGGAAAACTGAAAACAGCTGGGCTAGAAGGTTCTCAGGAAAAGTCTCAAGTTTTGGCAATCTGACAAAAAAAAAAAAGACAAAAAAAACCCCAACCAAACCAAACCAAACCAAAAAACTAAAACCAAAACCAAACAAAACAAACAAAAACCCCCACATAAACCCCCCAAAACCAAAAGAAATTCCCAAGCAAACAAACAAACAAAAAGCACCCACCAAAACAAACAATCAAGCAAACACAAAAACACCAGTGAGAGGTTTTGCTTATGGACAATGTTTTACTTGTGTGTGTCTGTGTATGTGTACACATCTTGTAACACATGGCACTATGAAAATATGTCAAAATAAGACACCCAGACCTGGTCAAAGCACGGCCAAGATGGAAATTTTAAAGAAGGTCAAACGCTGCACTAGTTTTGATGATTCAGAAGTTGGAAATCTTCCATTTCCATTATCATGTATCTAACTTCCTTAGCATATCGCTAAAGGATAACTTGTTTCTGCAGGTGCTAGCTTTTCTCAAGGACATAAAACCATTATTATCATTATCATCATTAGTTGGATGTTAGACTCCATAACATTTTCTTATCACACTCAGTATTACAGCCTGAAATCCCAGCAATTTGCATCATTCCTCAGTGCCTGTGCCCAAGGCCCAGTCACAGTTCCCAGCCCCCTTCATCACCTGCTGTGGGTCTCGTTACAATGTCCCTGTCCTGGCAAGTAGAAGCATGGTTTGCTAATAAAAGTCTATTATTTCCATCCCAGCAATTATTGCGATCAGCTAACACCAAGGCAATAGCAAAATGTACTAGTTGAGTTCACATATTGATTTTTGTTCCTGTACTTTGAAATGTTTCCAAATTCTGCCTGTGACAAAAAAAAGTTACAATTCAAACCTTGGATATCACACTATCTATTGTAGAAAAGATGCACTTAAGGAAATTTAGAATTAACAATATATGTTGTACTGACAGACTAATTAATGAGACAAAAAGAAGTATTTGGCTTAAATATCAACAGTAGAGTGCCCAGTGGGATTCTTTCCTTCCTTATTCTATCAGACAATGCCAGAGCCATGCAGAGAACTGCAGATGAATGACTGCTCTTCAAGCATACAAGAGTACTTGTGCTCAGTAGAAATCACTTTGAACATGAAAAAAAAAAGGGATAACCCGCTGGATGAAGAGACTGTTAATTGTGACAGACATGTCTGAGGAAAGATTTCAACCATCTTGTTAATCTGAACAGGCTGCAGACAAGGGAAGGAAAACCAGGGATAACAAAGCCTGTGGGGAAAAGTTCCAGATAAGGTCAAGGTACTGATATTTTTAAGTTAGAGTTTTACCAGTGAAGCCACAACTCTGAATTTCGAACATCCTACTCTGCAGAAAGCCCTGGCATTTGTGAACAGCTGAAGAGTGATTCACTCATCACAGGTAGTTCTACATAATGATACCGGAAAAAAAAAAAAATGTTCTTCAGAGGCTCTGTGACAGCTGTTTTGTTTCTGCCTAAGATGAAACCCTTACCAAAATTATCCTACCTCTCCAAATGGAAAATGTGATATTTGGTAATAAAAATCAATTCTGTAAGCAATGAGTACATCTACCCATGCTTTCAGTATCCTGTTACAAAAATCTGCAAGTTGCCACAAAACAACAAAACAAACCCCAAAAACTTCTAGTCTTGTCTCTTAAGGAAGAGATGTGCATGACTGTCCAAGTACCTGTTCAGCATTTTCCACTATCACATAATTTCTCACATTGGCCAATTTCTACCATATTTGGTAATTAAGATACAGTCTCAAAGAAATTCAACTGCTGTTAAATTTTATCAGTCTTAGTAGTGGACAAAAAATCGGTGTGCTCTTGAAGCAAAAGGTAATTCAGTGCAGCCCTGTCTTCTTCTGAAGTGTAATTTTCATTGTCAGTCCATACAGAACAGGGTAGCCCAATCTGAGAAATAAAAAAAATTACTTATAATAAGAAACCAGAATATACTGAGCAACCAGAAACTGCTGGGACAATTTGGCTACCAGATAACAATGCTATGAAACCTTTGGGGCTGCCTCTACTGCATGACTACTGGTCAGACTATTCCAGATTTTGGCTACTAGCATGGTCCCCGCAGTGCAGTGATAATTCCATCCTCCCTCCCAAAGAACCCTCAACAGAGAATACTGGAAATGTAAATACTTATTTTCTGATGTGGGCATGAAACAGCTCAGCCTAATTCATTCCTTTCTGCCAAATGTCCCAGGGCCAGCTGCCCATCAGAGCTGAACTGACTGCAAGGCTGGGCTGTAAACCCAGAGCCTCTTGGACAGGAGTGCAGATTTCTGGGACAGAGCCCACCCAGGCAGGAAAGGAGCTAACTGCAAGGCTGACCTGCAGCTGCAAAACTCTCTGGGGAGGCAAGAGCAGCACTGGACAGTAAAGAACCAAGGGCTGATTGTGATAGGTAGGGTGGGAAGTGAGCTTGGATTTAATAGCAAGTTTCTCAAACCAGCCTTGAAAACCCTCTAGCACAACCCTGCTTATGTGTTCACAGGATTTAATATAATTCAGTTGCTGAAGCTCAGCCTGTGTATGGATCCCAGTAATCACCTTCAGCTCAGGAGAGACGTGGAACACTGGGTGAGAACAAAACTGCAGCCACATGGGTATCCCAAAATCCTGAAGGCATACAAAACTGGTGCATCACTAAAAAGTATAAAAGACAAATGACGGATCAATCCATAAGACATTTGTTTGGAGATGCCTCCAGTCCCTACAGGACTGCTGAAGACAGACTTGTGTTCTCTTGGAAACATCAGGCACCTGGATTCCCTGAGGGAATCTGTAAATAAACAAGTAGAAGTGAAGCAGCACACATGAACAAGTACATCAATATGCCACTTTGAGCATGGGTTGAACTAGATCCTGAAGTTCCTCCCAAGACTATTTATTCTATGATTAGACATTTTAATAATATGTACAACAAGCAGATCTCCAGAATATGTGTTCTAGAATGGTGGATTTACTAATACAGAACAGCTTCAAGGCTTCAGCTCCTTCCTCCACCCATCACACTAGGATTATATCCCTCCCTTGTAAAATCCATACTTTTTTCCTGGTCCTTGGCTTGTGGCATCAGATTTATGGAGCAAAGAGGAGACACAGCATGCCCAAAACAAACAAACCAAGGAGCTGCAGAAGTGCAGAGGAGTGAGACGGAGGAATTCACATATTTTGTCAAGTTGAAGACCTACACTGGAGGCCCACTTTTGCTCTGGGACTGAAGAGGAGGGTAAATCTCAAATGATCTGGTGAGAAACACATGAACTGCACTTGAGAATCAGCCCAGCTTCTCCTCCAGTTGTATTAGGATTGCACATGTGCTTGTTTGAGAGAAAAGCATACAGACCACAACCTGGAAGCATGAAACTTTTGTACATGAACACATGAGCAGTTTAAGATTTGGGGGGTTTACTACTTAAATGTGTTTTTTCCAATGTATCTCTCCCTTTGGCCTTGGTGGTTTAATACTCATACAAAAGAAGTACAGCAGAAACTGTCATCCTCATTTCTTGCTCCATTGCTGTGTGGCATTTGCTAAGCTCTCCTTATTTCAACAGAAGACTCCCCAGAGCACAGAAGGTGTTCCCTCTTGGCATGTTATTACTGACCTCCTTTTGACTCTCAGGTAGAAAAATGTTGCTAACTCAACTCATTTTGTTACAAAGTCTGTATTTTTCTTAAATCCTTTGCCACTGAAACTGGCAGAGATCCAGTCCCCTTTGCTGGGATCCTCAAAATGATAGAGCCTTTTTAATTTGAAAAGAAGACTGGACAGATGAAGCAAGAATCCCCAAAATGTAAAATAAATAATGTCAGAATGAGAACTAAAACTCCCAAATTTTAACTTAAAAAAACATTTAGGGAATACACTTTTCTAGAACCAACAGAAATTACGCTGGAAAATCTTTAGCTACAGTCTCAACCCTATCAATGGGCACCAACAGAAGCCAGCTTATGACAGAAAATAACATGAATGAGACATCCTAGCCATTTGCAGGGCATTTTCACATTTTCAACGCTCTAGACTGCCAAGGTCTGTGTGGTAGAAACCACATATGGTACAATTGTGAATAGGCCAGAAAACGGGACTGTAAGGAGCACAGAGTAGTATGTGGGTATCTGGAACGTAAGCATGGCAAAAAGGCACTGAAGAAAAGTGAAGAAACCAAAATCAGAGGGTGAAAGCAAATATCTCTGAGCAGATCACAAACCACACAAAAAAAAAAAAAAGAAGGAAAATGAAAGGACAGATCAGTTGAATCAAGAAGAGGGTGTGAAAGTGCAAGTGAGGAGCTGCACACGATTGGAGGAACTTGGCTGAAGCAAGTAGCCAGCGTGAAGCTGAGAGAAGCCAGCCACAACTTCAGAAAGGTCTTTCAACATCCAAAGGACAGCGCTCTAGGTGCTTGCTACTGCTTGTGCCAGCTGCCGGTTACTGCCTGGAGCCTCCAGCAAGCTGCACCTTCCACCTCTCTTCGGCAAGGTCCTCAATTACTGAGGCTGCATGTCCAGAGAAAGTACCAGAGACTACCAGGTGCCCATAAGCCACAGATCTTTGATGAGAGATTCACTTATGGTGCAGTAGTTCACATCATCAGGGGCAGAAGTGACAACAGCGTGTGTATTTGTATCATGAAAGAGCTGCTCTTAATCTCTACTTCAAGATTTTCCTTTTTTTTTTTTTTTTCCCTTTTCTTTCTTTTAACTGGAATCTATTCACTGACCTGAATTTTCTGTTCCGCATAAGCTCTGCCTGGCTCATGCATGAAGGAAAGGGGCCAAAGATGGCCTTGTGCCACCGCTGGTCTGCTGGGGACTTACTTAGCTTCCCATGTAAATTGGCCTCGGGCTGCCCTTTTTGGGATTTGGCTCCATCCCTCAGCTTTGGCTGCAGTAGCCCCCGAGGGGCCGTTCCACGGCCAGGAATAACTCAGCAGCTCTCCGGCCACCCTTCCAGCCCCTGGATCTCTCCGGCACACCCATCATTCATCCCTGAGCCAAACAGCAGCATCCCTGATAGCAGCGGGGCGGGGGAGAACGCAAAACCCAATTAACCCCTTTTCCTCGGGGATGCACAGACGGCTCGGGCAAAGGCGATGCACCGGCTTCCCTGTGTGAAGGAAGAGCCCCACGGCTGGAGGAGCCGGACACCAGAGCCGGGTCGGCCCCTCGCGTGTCTCAGCCCGGCGGGCCGGAGATCCGCGTCGGCCACAGCCACCCGCGGCGGCCGCCGAGAAGCGCTGGCCGAGCGCAGGAGGGGCGGCGGCGGGCGAGGGGCGCT
>WBMY01006689.1:94599-134270 GCA_013397315.1 Donacobius atricapilla
TACCTGTGCGCCGCGCTGGTGCTGAAGCAGCGGCTGGGCGTGGAGGTAAGGGCGGCCCGGGGG
This sequence comes from Donacobius atricapilla, assembly GCA_013397315.1. Classification (NCBI taxonomy): domain Eukaryota; kingdom Metazoa; phylum Chordata; class Aves; order Passeriformes; family Mimidae; genus Donacobius; species Donacobius atricapilla. The sequence continues at coordinate 94,663 of WBMY01006689.1, forward strand.
CGGCTTCCCCGCTGCTGCCGGGCCGGGCCGGGACGGTGCCCCCGCGGCTAGAGGGGGAGGCAGCGGGGCCGCGGCTGGCCGCAGCTCGCACTGTCGGGGGCCAGCTCCGGAGCCCCCGGGCAGCGAGGTCACCCCCCGGTAGCTGTTCCTCCTGAGCGCTCCCCCTCCGGGATGAAAAGATGCGGCTTTGGCCGGAGGGAGCGGGACGGGCTCCCGGCTGTGCAGCGGAGCGCTGCTGCCCGGGGCGCGCCGAGAGCATCAGCTGTTGGCTGCCGGGTGGTGAATTACTTAGCAGAAGCCACCCCGGGCTTTTCAAGAGTATTTGCGTGAAATGAAATGGGTAAGGAAAGAAACAGCGTTGAGTAAAACAGGATGAGGAGCCCTGTAATACGAGGAGGTGATGCCCTGTAATCTATCAGATTTTCGGAAGGATTTGGTCTTGCAAACCCCAGCATACAGACTTTTGGAAATCTGGCCGTGTATTTGGGTACTTTTCATGAATGAGAGCAGGGATTCTTTTGCTGGAAGCGTGAGATGCGGTTATGGTTCAACATAGCATTGGTTTCAGTAGTCGGGACTTTACCCCAGGACATAGTCATTGTCAGTACAATTCAGCTGGCAGTCCAGAGCTTCCACTGATTATGGCATAATAATTATTGCAGCTGATTGTGTTTGCTGTGGTGATCGTTACTAAGTGGTCAGTGTGGTATCTGAGCAGGCAGCTGGTAGATTTTTTTTCCCCTGTCCTCTTGTCAGGTCCAATCTGTGTTTCCTCTGTTAATCACTGATTTGCAAGTTCATGCGCTTCTGGCTTTCTTCCCTCCCAGGAGAGGATGCAAGATGTATTCATAAGTAAATAAATGATGTAAAAACTAGTGGCTCTGCCCCATCCAATACCAGTCACTGCAATTGGAGTCTGAGGAAATTCACTTAATGGAGGTCTCAGGAGGCTCGAGGGTATCCAGAGAAGCCAGGAAGAATGTTAAGTCAGTTAAATACTGTGATTGCCTTGAACTAGAATTTGTGACCACACAAAGCATTTCAAGTAGCATATCAAGGCTGCTGTTTCTTTGTACAGGATTGTCTGACGATCATAACCATAAACACGATTATGTTATTTGTAACCATAACATAACCAAGCTTTTCATTTGATGGTCTTTCCCATGACGGGAAAGTTTTGTAGACACGTCACAATCCATGGTGCAGCAGTGCCTGCCTGAAGGGATGGTTTCTCTTGGAGAAATAAGCCAGCCCTGTTGGTGCTGTTTGCGCTGGGGGTGTGCGTCCAGCACCCATGTCAGTGCTTATGATGGTGCTGTGACATTTCAGCAGGAGGAGGTGGCACCCTGCATTATGCTGCTTCATTTAGTGCTTTTTCCATTTGCTTTGCATCCCTGAGAGCAATTGCTGAACAGTTGGGAGAGTGGGTGCAATCACCTCTCACAGGCAGCGTGAGCAGTGGGAGAGCTCTGTTTGCTTGCTTGGTGAAAAACTGTACTAAATGCAGCTGTAAAGAGTTAAACATCCCCACAGATAGGCACAGGTATGGTCTTACTGTGGAATCTATTTAGCAGGTGGGTTAATTGCCATTTTGACAATAAAACATATCCTGTGACTTCTTGCTGATGTTTTCATTGAAAACGTCCTTCTATAGAATTATTTCTTCTGTCAAAGTCATCGTAATTTTAAATGCATAGTGCAAGAAACAAAGCACACTATTAATCATTAATAATATCAAATTAAATTTTTTAATTTTAACGAAGATTTTAAAAACTTGCGACTGGAATATTTTGCTTCCTTGTGAGGAGAATTATCATTTCTAGTCTATATATACTCAAGCTTGAGCAAAATTTGTGTCTTTTGATAAATATTCCCAGCCTAGTACAGAATTATTTTAATTAGTACATTGCCAGACCAAACCCTGCATCTTTTTACTAGTGAAGAAAGGGATGCCCAGAGAGAGTGCATGTCATTTATTACCCAAGGTCAAACTGTAAGCCAGGTACATCCCAGAATAGAAGCAATATCTTGTGATTCGAAGCGCTGGAAAATGCTACCTCCTGTAATTTGATTGTGCACAGCCTCACATGGCTCATTGCAGCATGTTTTCTTGTTATCCACATTATTTTTTTTTTTTTTTGAGGACACTGTGCAAATATTTCCAGCGCAAAGCGAAATCCATTCCTTGTGTTGAAACACAGCCGCTGCTGCCCACATGGTTTTTTCCTCTGAAGGAGTCAAATGGTGACCTATATATGAGAAATTGCTTGTCCTTGAAAAAAGCTTTTTGAGGGAGTTTTATAATTTATGTCCTGGGTTTGTTTTTTGTGTAATCCAAGCAGGGGTGGAAGGAGACAGCTTTATTTCAGCACACACGAGTCAAGCTCAGCTGCTGTGCCCCAATACTTCAATTTCTTGCTAAAGAGTTCGGGTGTCTTTAAGCTCCACATGTTCTTCATGAAGTTAATGGACTGTCCTGAAGGATCCAGTCTGCTGGGTACCACTGACCTCATGTGAAGAAGGCATTTGCATTCAGCTGGTTTTCAGATTTTTAGGCTAATACAGCATTTTTCCCTGATTAATTAATTGGGATTTTTTGCATGAGTAAGGATTACTTCAGCAGTCAAGGCTTAACAGGATTTGACTTTCATGATGCATTGTGCATTAGGAAAGATGTTTATTTTCATCCCTTCTTTAATTTCCATTATATTGCAGTCAGTGCTTCCCAGACAGAGATAGGTAAAATATTGTTTTGGCAGAAACAGCGTGTCATTTGTGTAAGGTGCATGTACTTCAGCTGTCCTTAACTGCTGTGTTTTTTGCCATTCAGGGGGAAAGATTTGTTTTATTCTCTCTTAAGTACATCTTTTTCTAATGCTTGTAGTGGTGGTTTGTTGTGTGTCCTTGGGGAAATCTGTCAGTCCCGCTTTTAATTACCTTCACTCACTCTCTGTTTGCTTGGGCAAACAGCAGTAAGACACCGTTAAAATGGTGGTCCCATCCCTCTGTTCAGATGATATTTTATCCTCTCCTCTGTTTTTCTCCGTGCTGCTTCTGTCCCATTTCGTGGTTGATGGAGCATGGTGCGCCTGGGTCGTTGCACTCCCTTCTGGCAATGTAACTGCCAGATGACGGAGGAAAAGGTACACAAGTTCAAGTGGCTCCTTGTATTACCATCTGCTAAAGATGTTGCTGCCTTTTAGCACAGCTTGGGTTATCTTTTAATAACTGACTGTATGGATGGGCTCGCCTGACTTCCCCTGGCCCAGGGTTGCAGCAGCACAGACAGCAGTGGTGCCCTGGAGGAGACAGGGCAGCATTTTGCACGGCCTGGTGCTGTGACTCCATTGGAGACTGTGGTTTCCAAAGGCTTTGGGGACCCCATGAGATATGCTTGGTGCAGCTGTAGGAGTGACAAGGTGAGCCAGCACACAGTGGCCAAACCTGTTTCCTCAGGGGCTGAGGCACTGGGGAGTCTTTAGAGCCTGCAGAGGCTCTCTCATGCCACAGTGGTTAATCTTCCTGTCTCTGTGGCAGAGGGGCATCTCGATTTCCTTTTCCAACCAATGCTAGCTCATGTCTTGGTGTGCATTTCCAGGGGTGTTTTAGTGTCAGAGTGTGCACAATTCTGATATTCTGTCAGGGCCTGCCCAGAGAGGGCCATGCTCTTTCTAGCAGAACCTCATTGAGTGTAGAGCCCTGCTGAAAACCATTCTTATCCTGGCTGCCCTCTGTCACCAGAGCCTCTTTTGTCTTGGATCTCAGGAGGTGCAAATCAAGATGAACGAGTCACCTGGTATGTGGAAAGCAGGAATAGCACTGCTGTGGGACGTCTGGGTGCCAGAGCAAGAGAAGTGTTAGGAGTTATTTTAAAAGGCAGTGGAAGGGATGGGTGTGCAGTGTGTGGAACCTGATGGATCCAACCAGTGTGTATTTTGTAATATTCTAGGAGAGAAGATACGAATGAATGAAAACTGTTTTCTTTCTGCTCCTCAGACAATTCTAGATGATGTTATTGGTTCCTTAGAGCCTTCCCTCCAAAGAGTCAGCAAGTGTTTAAAAACTATTGTAGGCTACTTTGCTCTATTATTTTCTTTATTTTTTGATCTTAGGAAAAAATTGGAAACTCTGAGAGGAAGAATCTTCCTGAATCCTGCTTAGAACATGTTCACGTGCAACTCTTTAATGTGGAATGTAGATGTATTAATGCTGAACATAGTGTTTCTGAAAGACATACAAATTAAAGATCTTTGAAGGGAGATCTGCAAAATACCCACAACACTGTTGCTCCTCCAAGTGCTGGAGTGCAGAATCCCTGTGTCAGGCTTTTAATCTCACCTGTGCCTAAAAGGGGAGGGTTGGCCTTTGAGGTGAGATTTCATTCCTCCGCTGTGACCAATAAAATCCTTTCTCTCTGTGGAAGAATTTCCCAGTTTATGTGATAATTTGTGATGTTTTAAATGTCAGATATCACGGTGCTAGCTGGGACTGTGCTGATTTCATTACTTCATTTCACACAGGCCACTACACAGCCAGGATGTCTTTTTTTTGCCAGGGGATTAAAATGACTTAACAGTAAAGATAAAATCTTTTGATTCTAGCCTGCCTCTTTTAAAATGTACAGTCTTCTAGCCGTGTTTTCCAGAATTACACACAGGGGAAAAATTTTGCATTAGTTCGCTTAAACTGATGAATTTAAACCAGGAGTTGAAAACCGGGTTCTTCTAAAGTAAACAGTATAACAAAGGGAATTATTTGCATCTGTTTTTTTAAAAAAAGAACCTGGAATAATTTGGATATATATTTCAGTATTTTCTTGTTTCTCTTCAGCAAGACAAGGTGAATCCTTTTTATTTTAACAGCCTTCAGACTGGGAGATGGGGATATCTTGATAATGGCTGGATTCAGTTCGATGCAGTGGACCCTGAATATTCAGTTGTAGAGTCAAAGCAGAAAACTGGAGGTTGAAAATGTTGAATTTCAAGTGTGCTATTTACCAGTCAGCAAAAAAGCACTGTAATACAGACTGGATCCTGCTGGAATTGGAGGTTTGAGTGACACAAGTTTAGTGACAAAAGTTATGTATTCTGCTGCAGAAATACGGATTTCAACCACTTAGAGCTGAAGAGTGGTATTAAAAAGACAGTTCTGTACAAAAGCACTGCTCTATCTCTGTACCTTTTTGTGCTGTTGGAAGAACATTTGCCCATGCAGCAGCATCTTTCTGCTGAAAAAGCAGCCCAAGCAGTAATGCTGATGTTATAATAAGAGATTTTAACAAAAAAAAAAAAAGAGGAAATATATTTATGCAGAGGCATCTCTTTTATCCGGAATAGATCTCTACTCCACTATCCTTCTCCTGACTCCTTTAAATTTCATATGCCAGCATTTAACTCTTAAACCTTCCTCATTATCCCCATGGAGAGTGTTGAGGTGACCCTTTGGAGTTTGTGGGTGCTGCTTGGAAGCAGAGGTGGTGAAGGCAGTGTCCCTGCCCTCTGCAGTGCTGCCTCTGGCTTAGAGGTGAGAGCTGCAGAGCGAAGCACGGGAACTGAAATGAGGGCGTGCTTGTGGGAAGGTGCTGGGCACGCACTTGGACCCGTGGAGTGTGTCTGGGGAGTGAACTTCTGGAAGCATCTGGAGCCATCGGTGTGTGAAGCAGAGAGGCAGAGGGTCTCTCTGGCAGAGAGGTGCAGAGCTGGGCTGGGAGCTGCTGTTTCTCACAGCGTTAGTTACTTGGGGTCACTTTGGTGGCACAGGTTCCTTAAATCTATTGCCTTGGGTTTTCAGATTTTTGTGTGTTGTGCTTTATGCGTACACCGAAGAACTTTATTGCAATACTGTGTTTCTGCAGGCAGCAATATTTGACATTGATGTTTTCCCCTCGTGGTTTTTTGGCCTGGTTCTTACGCAGGACCAAAAGCCACAGTTAACTGTGTTAACTCACAGGTAGCACTGGATGACACAGCAGAAAGGAAGAGTGTGCATATCAAACACGCTTATGTGGTGGAGTGTGTGGAGGCAGAGACAGGCAGGCATGGGGGGAAAGAGACATTTGACAGAGGCTGAACAGAGAGGCAAAGGAAGAGGCAAGTTAAAAATTATTTAAAAAGCAAAAGAATTAGTTGCTGGCAAAAAGAGAAAAATGGAAAGGTGCAGGCGGTAGCAGAACTCAAGGATGAAGGGGAAAAGGCAAGAAATAACGTAGTTCCCGGAGCAGGGGAGATTTAAAACTAAAATCAGGTTCTTTGACAGATCTGATTTCCATCTGGTGGAGATCTGATGAGCAATGTACTCAATTTAGAGAAAAGTAAAAGTTCAACAGAACATAGGGAGAAGAGGGCAGGCAGAGGAGTAAGCTACATTTTGTTGAGGAAAATTACTATTTTTGTCGGCTTGGTTTTTGTTTGTCACTCTTCCGTCCCCATATTCTCTTTGCGTACATTCATACATTTACAAAAATAGCTGTCCTCACATTCAGTGCTTACAAATCAGAGCCTTATGTGTTATATTCCATGTTTTCTTTAAGGAATAATTGAGGCAACTACTGATGTCTGGAAGCAAATACAGGCTTTTTCAGGAGCATTGCTGTACTTTTGACACTGGCATTTTCCTGTTACATGCATTTAGTACTATAAATCAGTGTGTAACCTAAACAGTAATGCTGTTAGTAATACTTTGATTCCAGCTAAAGAAGCAGGAATATGAAGGACTGAACTGCTCCAGGGAGGAAGAAGAGAGCACTAGGCTAACAACAGTTACTCTGTAAAAGTATAACATCCTCAGCACTTGGCAGCACTGAAATGGAGGGATAAAAGTAAGCTGTAAGTTCCTCTGTAGCCATTTAATACATGTTGTTAGAATATTAGATTTTTATGAAAAGATGTAACACAGCTATGCACCATAACTGGCAAGGTGCAGATGTTTAAAAAGATCCTCCTCTTTGGTTTCACCTCTGTTAAGTCAGTGGATCCCACTTTTCTCTGTTAATTCAGCTGGACAGGCAGCAACCTACAGGCCCATTGGCAGGCTGTGTGAGGGTTGCAGAGCAGGTTCTCAGCCTTGCCTCCGAGCACTATTGGAGCTCTGCTGAGAGGATCAAAATGGGCAAGTCCCACGGTCCTGCTGCCACCCAACTTCTCTGTTCTACCCCTGTTTAAAAAAAACAGAGTTCAATATATGCAATCAGGTCACTGTTTTTGATAAGATGATCTGTCAAAACATGTCTTTGTGTCTGTCATAGCAGGGAGTTCTTTGACCATCGACAAGCATGAGATTGAGCACTGAGTGATGTTGTGTAACCTTCTGTCCATTCCATTACAGCAGAGCTCAGGGACAGTATCCTGTCAAAACCAGTTATTTCTTATCTATGTTGCGGGCTTATTTTCAATTGATACTTAGTGAGCTGGAGTACCAAGGCAAAATAATTAAAATAGCTGTTTCATTTTAGGCAAACATGATCAAAAAGTATTTTAATAGCAGTCCAAGCTGTGGCTGAGTCATTTGGTGTTTCTCAGTTCAGTATATTTTGATGTCTGAGAGAAGAACCATAAATCTATTTTTGCAGTAGATCAGCATTCCTGAATTCTTCATTTTAATGGCTTGGTATCTTTTGTTGAAGAACAGTAGATCATGAGTGAGATGGAATGGATGTCTGATAGCACTGAATTATCTGGGAGGAAAAAAAAAATGTGGCAGACAAATACACCTTCTATCTGTCCAAGACATTTAGCTGTTTTGTGTGGCTAATCTTCACAGGATGCTTCCAATCCCTCATTGGTACAATGTTAACATGGTTGAAGATTATAAATTGGGGATGTGCTGGTCATATTTAGATTCCAGCATCAAGGAAATGAAGGCTGCTCCTAAAAGTGTGTGAGCCTGGGTCTAGAAGCAGCACAAGTAAAAGGAACTCTGTGCTGGTGGGTCAGTGCAGAATTGGGAGGTGGTAATTACTGCTTGTTCCGTACTGGTGGTATTCTGCAGTTTGTCTGCTCAGTCCTGACAACCAAATAATATCCCTCCCACAATGGGAGAGCTGACAGGTTCCTCGAGAGGTAATTTGGGTGGCCATCTAGCCCACAGGAAGGTGTACCTGTGCCTGTCATTCCTGGCAGCCCCTCCTTGACTTGCTCTTCATACCCCAGTCAGTGCTGAGGGATCCACAGTCTGCCCTGGATGTCTGACATGCTGCTTTGTTAGAAAGTCCAGCCGAATGACTAATCTGCATCTTGCTGTAATTTATGCCTGCTTCTCCTTGTCCTCGCCATTGAGAAATAGCAAGAAACTTCGTTCCTCTCTGCAGAATCTCTTTATATTATAATTTCAAGACTTCTCCAATTTTTACCCTTATTTTTTACCATCTCTAAACAATCCGAATCTTTCCAATCTTCCCAAGTGTGTCATGTTTCCTGCATCTCTGGTCATTCCCATTGCACTCTGCCAGTCTCCCTCCAACCTTTCCTGAAGAGTGCCAGAAGTTGGACACATGGTTCTGGCAAAGGCTTTTCTAGTTTAGCAAAGAGATGACCCTGTTTGTTCCAGGTCTTTTTGCCATATACACAGCTGAGTAAGGCGTTTGCATCTCACACCAGCGTGGCACTGACTCACCTCCAGCTCATGACCTGCTATTATCCTGCAGCCTTTTAATGGACTGCAGCTCACAGACAGGTATTCTTTAGGAAAAGTCTCTGAAGAGGTGAAGTAGGTAGGGGTCATGTGGAGACAGGAAATCATTGAACATGGTGCTGTGATATGCAAGATGAGAAGCTTCTTCAACTGAAGGAGCTTTGTGTCATTAATGCCAGCTAGAGAATCTCTTTTCCTTTGTACCCTGAGTAAAACTGAGGGTATGTTATTCTGCGTTGTAACTTGAGGTGTGCCATGACATATCCAGGGGACATCTGTGAAGTGATAAGAGTTCTTTTGTGGAAGTACACTTGGAGCAATATATTTGACAGGGCTGTATTAAGTCAATTATTTTGTCCACATTAGAAATCAAGGAGTAAGTGAAATCTGAAGTGTCTGGAGGTTAAATTTAGTCTGTTCTTGTGATTTACTTTAGCTGCTAATGTAAAGATAAAGCTCAGTGTTGTCTCTTCTTTTTGCCATCTGTGAAATGACTAATGTTATACTTGCTTTAGTTTTCTAAGACTAAGCCAGTGGTTAAGTAGTCAGAATTCCAGTTACAATAGCAATGGTCTGCAGGATACACATTCCACATGGAGCTGTTTAAATTTGATCAGAGCTGAGTTGGTCAAATATGAACTCGGGAAAAATTCTTAGCAGTAGAACAGAAAAAGAAAATTGTTCGGCTTTTAAAATAAATATTGATTTGTTTGGTTTTGGTCTTGCAGAGCTGAATCAATCATGAGCTTTCTTATGTCAGGCTGCTATTTTCATCCATACATGTTTTTTATTATGCCATCAAAAATGCCTTGAAAAAATGCTCATTTAACTGCTACACATCCAGAAGACAAAACGCAGGCAGAGTTGTAGTGTGAATGCAGTTGTCCTACTTTGATTTTATTCTCTAAGCACTGTGGGACTGCTAGCTTATTTTGGTAAAACAAATATTAAAAAAAAAAGAACACACAGATAAGCTGAGTCAAACTTGGACTATAATCTAAGGGTCTCTAAATGAATGAAATCCACACCATCTATCTGAACAGTGGATGAGCCTGCTCAGACATGGATTTGGCTCACTCGTAGAGTCAAAGCATGGCCACAGCTGGAAGGCACCCCTGGAGATGTTCTGGTCCATGCCCCTGCTCAGAGCAGGACCCACAAGAGCAGATTGGCCAGGGCTGGGCCCACTTGGTTTTGAGTATCTCTGCTCTGTGCCTTTCCTAGGCAACCTGTTCCTGTGCTTGGCCACCCTTACAGTAAAAAGGCTTTCTTTTTATATTTAAGTAGAATTTTCTGTCAGTGGGCACTGCTAGGAGGATCCTGGCTCTATCTCCTCTGCTCTCCCCTATCAGGTGTTTATACACATTGATGAAATCTCCACAGAGCCTTCTCTCCTCCAGGCTGAGCTATCCCTGAGTTAGTACATGGAAAACACAAAGTCACTCCTGCTCCATTTGCCTCTTTTCCCGAAAAGCAGGCTCACAATGCCATTCCACCTCCTCTGACTTCCTCGTGTACCTTGAATGGGTGAAGGATTGCAGTTTTTTTCTCTTGGCAGTTGCAAGCAGGGAAATCCAGAAGGGTCAAAAGGACCCACTCAGCACCGTGGTCTTCTTGTCAGTCTTTGCTGTATCCAGGAAGGGCAGAATCTTCTCTTAGTAGCTAAATATTAAGGTTTGACAAAATCATTCCTGGTTCTGGCAGGTAATTGAGAAGGTTGTGGATCTGAAAAGTTTTGGTATAAAGATTTCTTTTTTCTTCTGGTTTAGAGGATGCTGCAGCTCAAAAGCTTCTCAAGGGCCTCACAGCCCTGCAGCTCTGAGTGTCTGTTAGGGAAAATGCCTGGATGATTGTAGGAGGTAGACCATGCCCCACCATTGAAAGAAGACAAGGAATACCTTAAAAGTGCCTATGCCCCTGCACTGCAGGAACATCATCCCCTGACTGTGTTAATCAAACACCTCAGGCTGCTGTTTGCCAGTGGAGGAGGAGAGTTCCCTGTCGTGTGCGATGTGTGAGCAGCCAAGGATGTGTCAGGGGAAAAAGACAAAACCTTTTTCTGAAAGCTGAATTACAGGCCAGGGGATGATAAAACATTCTTCCCAGTGTCTGCAGATGGCCAGGACACCCCTCGAGCACGGGGGCTATGAGGGAGGTTCTTTTCTGTCATTATTTTTGTGGAATCTCTTTCAGATTCTGTGTGACGGACATCAGACAACTTCAGTGTCCTTCTAGCCCTTGAAATGAAGCTGTTTTATTCCAAGGGCACCAGAATATTAAGCACACAAAATAGGGTGTGAAAGGCATCTGATAAAGAATTTTAAATACATGTATTTTGACTTAACAAGCTTGCCTTGGAAAACACACTTTGTGATCTGTAGGTCCAGAAACAGCTGTGTGGGGCCCTCCTGTCTCACTTGGCTCAGTTCCTCCTGTGGGGCTGCAGAGAACAATCATGTAAAATGACAAATCCAGCAAAAGAGAAGATGGCATTGAGTGCTCCCAGGGCACCGTGTGTCATCTGTAACATGAGGTAATAGTAATTCCTGATAGTTAATTACACGCAAGCTAATGGCCAAGTGCTGTGAATATTTCTTTATTACTGTTGGCAATGGTGTGATTTGTCTTATGGCTCTTATTCTTCCTCCTTGCTGTGTCAGGTTGAACTCTTAGAGTAATCTGAACTGTGCCTTCTGACACAGCAGTCTCTTTTTCCCAAAGTCTGCTTGGTTTACTGAGAACTGAGAAAAAGTAGCACAAAGGGAAGATTGATAAAATTTTCCTAATTCTATTATAGTACCAAATGGCAATCTTTCAACTAGGAGAAAAGTACAGATAATAATCCCATTACTTAGCAAGTAAGCTACGTTTTAAAGAGCACAGTAGTCCACACTTCCTCAAATAAATCCCATGACTCTTACTCTGCCCTTGAAATGTGGCAGTGTTGAATTGTAAGTGACTGTCTGTATTTGAAATATGACTTGGAGTTGTGGGCTTATTTCCAGGCAGCGCTAATGGCACAGTATGCCACTGGAAACTCTTTTGTTACTGTCTCTTGCTTCAGAGCCATCTCGTCAATGTGCCCTGGAGTATCTGAGAGCCCCACACAGAACATCAGGATTTTTACTACATCAGGCTGCTACCACAGTCTAAGGATAGAGTAAAATTCAGATGACTCAGAGGACTTGATCACCTTCATCTGGTTTTCCTGCATTATGTTGTCAGCATTCTTCCCGTAGCTTAGGTTGATATTTCTATTCTGTGGCTTATTGGCATGGACAAATTGCAGATCATCACACAAAGTAGAAGTGGCATGATGCCAGCATGGAGTTCTCTAGAATTCCCCCTGCTTGAAGGCAGTGCCGGTGCTACTTCAAAGTGACTGATTTATGCCTTAGTTAGCCTGTGAATGATGCTGTTGTGTCGTTTACCTCATTTAACTGATTTTACAGGTAGCCACATTGTTCCTCAACGCCAGATATTTAGACACACTTCCAGGTGCTGCATGCCTCATGAAGATCTGCATAGTAGAACTGTGCATATAAAGCAGCATGGCGTAGAATGAAGAAGTCTTTTGAGACAAGCAAGATCACTTGTTGTAAACAACAGAATCATAAAATTAGTAGCTGATGAAAGTAGCCAATACCTTGTTTACATTTGAATAGAACTTTTGATGCAGTGTCAAACATAATCTTCTTTGAAAACTTAATTCATGCTGGCTTGGATGGGGACTTTGTGGATTTGGAATTGGCTGAAAGAGCACAAGCAAAGCTAATCATAAGTACTAATAAGGGACTCATGTAGCAACCAGCCTTATTTATGATCTTCATTAATGATCCAGAAGAGGCAGATATCTGGATAAGAATTGCTTTGGCATTTAAACTGAAGCAAGTGCCAGACATTATGCACAGGCAGAGGGAGAGTATAAAAACAGCTCAAGAGATTAAAAAATTAGCTAAAGCAAGGTTTATTTTTATTTTTTAGTGCAAGCACATGTGTCTGTGGAGAAATATCTGTAATACTTATCCTTTATGCTAGGAAGAAACAGATTCAAGTAAGCTGGACAGGACAGGGCCTGAGTACGTCAGAGTTCAACGCTTACTGTAATGTAAATTCTCCTTCCATTCCTTTGCATTTATTGTCTGTGGGAATGAACAGCTAATATCAATGAAAAGCCATCACCAGTTCTCATTATCACAGCATGGCATCCACAGGGTCAATGCCATTTTGGACTCCCTGCACAGCTGTGCCATCCAACAGAGGTACTGTGTATTCACTCTCTGTGATTCCTCAGAGCTTTCCATTGCCTAAAACTCACCCGGATGCCAAGACATCAAAAGTTTTGTAGTCAAAACTTTCCTGGGCTGGTGAAGAGGGTTGGATATGCTTAAATGTCCAAGGCACCTGATTTATGCCCTGGAAATCTTTCTGGGTGTCTTTTGATAGATGCAAATCCTGAGAGTGCTGTGTTGAGGGTCACAGAAGCCATGCCAAAATTTGTAAGCCAAAAGCTACATCGCCCACCATCTGTGGAGCTCTGGTACAGATTTATAGTGCTGTCTTTTCTCCATGGTACTTATGCAACTCCTTCCAGTCTTCCCACAGGTAGTGGCAGTTTGCCCTCCACCTCACCTGCCATAACTCATCTCTACATCCTCCAAAGGCGGCTGTAAAGCTGCAGCTGGGGAACACATCCCACCTAGCTCATCCCTCCCAGCTTGCTGGAAGTGCTCTTCTCACAGAGCCCATGGGTCTGACCTGCTGTGGAGTAAAAGCAAATTTGGCATTGCGTCTTTTCCCAGTAGCGAGGGCAGAATGTGTCCACCTCTTGTCACCCTTACAGGTTTTAAGACCAAATTGGCTCTGAGAAAATTACACTACAAGTAGGGGTCTTCCTTTTTATATGCAATAACCTTGAGATTTCATCACAGACCTGGTCATTCTAATTCACCTCCCTTCTTTTTCTGACACAGTGGAGTGATTTAAGCTGATGCTCTCAGCAGACTGTGCTGATGGCTGGAGCATCTTATTGCACCTCTGATTGAAATTACTCTCGTTTAATACTCGAACATTCTTCAGAATACAGCCTGGAGGGAAGTGCCCCAAACTCTGTCACCTGAAGTGACAGCATGGGAAGAAACGGTTGCTGCATGGCAGAGGCACAGTAACTGCACAACAGGTTTAAATAACAGTTTTCAAACTGTTTCACACACAGCACAGCATGGACAGTTGGATGCTTCCACTTGATTGCAGTGAGGAGCACTATAGTGTATAAACAAATCTTTCTCCTTCAAGATTTGTTTCCAGTGCTCCATCTGGTTTAATGTCTTGTACCAGTGCTTGGTGACTCAGCTACACAAATGTCTGTGGAAAGTGATTCTGAAATGTGTTGTCTGTAACATGCCTAACCTGCCTTTTTTAAGGACTGGCTTTATGCTCTGAAGCACAAGGGTTTATTTTTCTTCCAGAATTGATGGGCTAAGTTCTGGGAGTTGATTCTATGACTTGGCCTTGCAACATCTGGCAGTGTTGTGACTCATCCCCAAAGGCAGGAGTAACCCAGGTTCTTGTTAATAGATCCCTTGGGGCAGATTAGAATGAAACAACATTGAATGATTGGTGTTTGTAAATATATGTACATAGGGTTTATTTTGGAACAGTTTGGTTGCAAAGGAGAGCAGGTATGTGGCCATAAAATAATAATTTTGGTTATTATTATCTATAATAATATAGCAATATAAAAGCATAAAAATAACACTTAAGTAAATGTATGAGGGAAAAGAAAAAAAAGCATAAGAGTAGAAAGATATCCCACCAGTGGGTCCTGCAATGAAACTTGATTGTTGCAATTTTGATGTCCAGTGGCTGAAGTGATGGTCGCAGTCTTGATGCATCAGAGGTGGGGGAAGCCCCCAGAAGACAAAGTTCAATGGTTTAATGTATGCTTAGGCTCAGTGAGAGTGCCCAGGTACCTTCCCCAGTGGGGGAGCGTTCAGTCCTTTGGTGGGAAGCCTCAGAAATGAGTCTGGGGGTGCTTTGGGGGACTTTGATGGTTTATGACCCCTTCTTGCCTCTCACATCAGCCTAGTTGAGCCAGTTATGCCCCATTAGAGGGGATGAACACCCTCTGGACCTTTCCCTGAGGTAGGAAGGGGGAGTTTAACAACTGAGGGAGGACAACTGGCGTGATCAAAAGCACCAGCCCACCTTGCAGGATTTGCCTCTTCCCTGGCTCAAAGGCTGGCTTGTAGCCCTCAGTGGTGGGTGCCCACACCCTGGGTCTTATGGGGACCTGAGGCTTCACCACCACACACCCCAAAACTCACTCCCTGCCCCTCAGGGGGTGCAAGCGCAGCCCCAGCAAAGCACCAGTGGGAAATTGTTTGAGTCATTAGCCATTTACATTGCAGTCTCTCACAGTCGGGAATAAATGTCCTTACATTGTAATACTGGATGAGTTGAAAGGTGATAAATCATTTATTTACACAACGTGGGCTCTGAAGAATTCAGATTTAGTTCAGTTGGAGTGGTGGAGCACTTGTGGCAGCTCGGCCAAAGATCTTTCTAAAAATTCTCAATTATAGAAAAGTTCAGTTGGTTTGTTAAAATTGCACAGTGTGAGTGGACTTGGATAAATTTTGCAGAAATAATTTCCCTAGCTTGCTTGAGTCTTGGGGGAGCAGAGAGATATTTTGCCTTTAAACTTGCATTTTTTCATAAACTATTGTTTTGTTCGTACATTGCAACATAAAATAATTTTTTTGTGTTCTTTAACACGTTATCTCCTTTAGCACATTACCTCCTGTCCAGAAAACAGATGTTAGCTTCACTTAGAAGAATTTCTTAATTACCTCTAAAGTACTTGTTTCTGCTTGACTTCTTGTTTTGTTTGTTTTGCTTATTTTGATAATGGGAGAGCAGAGCCAGAGAAGTACCCGAAGAAAGAACCAAACGATCACTGCTGAAGTAGCTGTTAAATAATGATTTTGGTGTTACTCTCATGCACGCTAGCACTTTCTCTTTGCTCTCCGCAGTGCTGCGATGCACTGAGCGCAGATATCAGGTCTGTTCCCAGCACTGAGCACTTGTCACCCCTAGTTTGGGTCCTTCTCCTCGGTGGGTGTCACATCTCCCGGCGGTCAGGGGCTCCTCTGAGCTGCTGAGCTGTACCCGTGTTACACAGCCGCTGTCGGGACATGCCGTGCATCTCTAGGTAGCGCGTTATGATGGAAGCCCAAGCTTTTATTCGTTCCAAATGTGGAAAAAAAAACCCCATTGCATTGAAGGCATTGTAGCTGAGAGCTCCGATGCTGGCAGCAACTGTGTTCTCTTTCTGAACCATAATCTGAAATGAAGGAGTGAGCAGTAGTTAATTTCTGCATTTTTAACAGTAACAAGCTGTACAGTCTTTTATGGGTGGTTTTCCAAGTGCTACTTTCTGCAGCCTCTCCTCCTCCTCTTCCTCCTCCATCAATTTTTTTGGTTCCAACACTTCTGCCACGAGGCTTTGAGGAGATGTATCTGTTTTTTTTATATAGTTTAGTTTTATTTTTATAGTTTGGTAAGCCTGCGAATGACGCATGTTCACTTGTACAGAAGGAGGAGGTCTGAACACTCACAAAACAAGCCTGCAGGCACTGGAGGTAGACTGGGAATTCTTGCATGAGGAAGATGAAAGGACTGGATGATGGTGACAGAGAAGGAATGCAGTATTTTTAACATAAAGGGGGAAAAAAATATAAGGCTGCCTAATAATGTATAGAATGAAGTGCCAGTTTTCTGAGTTTCAAATGTCCCTGGCGATTCTGTGAGTTGCTTCCATGTAAACAATGCTCAACAAAACACTGAGGGAGCCAAAAAAAAGAAGAAAGAAATAAGTTCTGACACCCAGCAACACAATTCATATGTAAAATCAAATGGATGTACCACTGCTTACATTGTAATATTTGATTAGTTGAAAAGTGGTAAAGTGTTTTTGACAAGTGTAGTCCAGGCCAAATCCTGTAGTCCTGACAGACAAAAAAAGTTCCCCATGGAAAACTGTAAGTATCTGACAGTCTCAGCTGCATGTGTGAACCATGACCTAGGATATTAGTTTGAAAGGCAAGTGAATTCCTGTTAAACTGACCATCAAGCAGGATGAGAGATAAGTTGATCCAATACAGTTTGCTGGTGTGTATATAAACTGTAAACCTTTATTTTAGTTTTTCAAACTTCTTGATTTGATTTTAATTCTTCAAACAATGTAGCAAAGAAGATCTACAGCACGAATGCAAAGCTCTGTCTACACAGAAAATACAGACCATGATTTGGAATTCTGGCTTCAGGAGAGTGGTGCCTCTTATCTCAACTGAAATTTTTAGTGTCTTTCATTTAGATGCAGAAGACGTGTTGCCTGGCTCATGACAGGAGACAGTCTTGTTGAGAATATTTGTTGACAGTTCTTTGAGAGTCTGAGGGAGAACTACTGCTTATAAATGCAGCTTTTTTCAATAGGCATGAAGTATGCACAGCCTCGGAAAAAAGTGGTTAAAAAAACCCAAGTATTTTTTATTGTCTCTAAGTCATGCACGCCACACTGATTTAGAGCAATGAATGACAGTGCATGTGCTAGTCAGTTCCCTCCAAACTGACTGAAATGAGAGTAGGATCAATGTTTGCAGAGTTGGCTGTTTGCTCAGCTGTATCTGTTATTTGTCTCTACTCAGTTTCTGTGAGTGAGGTCAGCATTTTACTCTGTCAAGTGATTCATGTTCCTGAGGGCTCAGTCTTTAAGGGCTAACTTGGACAGAAGTACCAGTCCCAACAAACCATGAGCCATGAGCCAGCCCTGTGGTGTTACTAGCAAGACAAAGAAACCCTGACATACGTGTAAAATTTCCAGCATTTCATACATGATACTTGCCAGGAGTAACAATCTCCTCAGTCACGAGCCATTCAGGTCAATGAGGACTTTGATATTAAAAGCCATAAGAATGATCTAATAGTTGAAGTGACTTTGACAAATTGAAAAAATGAAGTGCTGCATGAGGCTGAAAAGGCTCTTTTCCATTACTGTGAGTGATTAAGGTATGGTGTTACCTAAGATGAATTGAATGATGAGCATCCTTAGAGATATTCTCAAGGAACTGGCAATCAATCTTTCTCTGACCTCATCCTGTACTTTTAATTTGTTGTATTACGTAGTTGCCTTCTCTAGTACATAGTTGCTTTTAAGTATAATCTCTTAGTTTTATTTAGGATTTTTTTTGAGATCTTACATCTCTTACCAATGAAGTAAAAGAATGAAGAAACAGAAGTGTCCAGTTCCTTCTGGAGACCTTCAAGTCATCTTCAAATAAGGCTCATCAACTTTCTTTGGTCTCTAGATACACTTGTCGTTTTCATTTGTAGAACTCTAAGCCTAGGTCAGTTTCCCTTTGACTAATGTTAGCCTTTACTGACTGACTGGAAATTGAGTTCTGCCTATCTCGTGCTGGCCTGCAGATGTGTGCAAACACTAATAAATTCGTTTTTCCAAGAAGCAACCTGCCTGAGATTCTAGTAGCAAATGGGGATGCCCAAATGAACTGGACTTGGATCATTTTTAAATTCAGACTAAAACGACAGGTTAATGCAGTGTTTGGGCAGGGTCTCTCATTCCTGGTTACAAAGATTTTGTCTCTTGCAAGGGCTGTTTCATGAATCCTGTTTCCTGCTGCTCTGGAGCTGAAAGAATGGATGGTGCTTCTTATGCCTCTGCATAGATTGCATTCGTGAACCAGTCCAAGCGCCAGCACAGCTTTGCTACCACAGGAAATGTCTGTGGGACAGATGAAGGCATGGAATCACTTCCAGAGAACCAGCAGCCCCGCTGTTCAGGGGAAGTAAAGCTGAGCCAGTACACACCGGCAGAGCAGATGTTCCGTGCTTGGCAGTGTTATAAATGGGATGGGATCCTGGGGCAGCACAGCTACAGCGCACTGCGCTGCCTGTTTCCCCAGCAAGAGGGCAAGGGGCCCAGCTTGGAAGGTGTTTGTCATCATAATGCAGCACTGTCAGGGACACCTGTCTGGAATGCAGAAGGATAAATCTCCCATCAGGAACTGACAACTCTGGGCTGTGGTTTTGGCATGAGCTAACTGCAGAGCTCGTGCAGATTTACTTTCTGACTGAAACTAAACAGAGTCAAAGGATTTCCCACTGATGAAGTTTATGCATGAATAATCTTCTTCCGACCTGTGAGGGGAGAATGGGAAGGAAAGCAGTATCCTTGCAGCAGTAATCTTCTGCTTATTTGCAGCTCTCATAAACTGCTCCTGTGTCTGGTGAAGGAGTGGTTGATACACAGGAGTTCCAAACAAGGATCTGGATTGCCGAAAGGTGGTCTCTGATCCATCAATTTTTGCCAATTTCCAGGGTCTGTGTCCCCATAATTGCTCAGCCATGGGTTATGTGGCTAGTCAGTGATAACAATGAAAAAGGAAAAAAAAAATATTTCATGCCCGTTGAAAAACATTGGGGTAGAATTCTGTAATGTAAGAAAAAGCCTCTCCAAACAGTACTGGGTTTGTTTCTCACTTAATTTGCAAATCTTTTTAATGTTTTTAAACATGCTTTTCAATTCACGCTCTTGAATTTGGGTGCAATTCTAGGGAGAGATGCTTGAAATTAAATTGTTGGCTCTCTGTGCTCTGTGGTAACTCTAACCCTCGACTAGGCAGCAGAGAACATGCAGCTGGGGTGCAGACAGCTGCCGTTCAACAGCCTCAACACAGGAGTGCATCCCGGGATACCTCACTTCTTTCCTTGTGATCACACTTGTCCTGCTGAGAAATGCCCTGCTGGCTTTGCTGCTGACCAGGAGCTCAGCTCCCAGTGGGCAGACCGATGTCTCCTCAATCGTGGTGATTATCTGAACTGCTCTGATCTGGGATCTGTTCCTTGGCGTCCTCCCTGCTTCCTTTCTCCTGCAGCAGAGAGCAAGGGGGTGGTGCTTTCCTACTTTCTTCAAGTCATGGTAGTGGAGATCTATTTTTTTCCTTCCCAAGACCTGGGAGAGCCACTGTCTTACAACTGCATAGGTGTATCCAGCCAGGGGGAGCAGCAGAGTAAGAGGTGTTGGGAGCCTGAGTGTAACTAGGAGAAATTCATGTTTCCCTCTCTCTTCATTGACCCAGGATAAAGGGAGCTTGAAGAAATGTATGGCAGCAACAAAAGATACTCGGGTGCTTCCTCAACTCTCCTTTCCCATTGTCTCTGCTGGGCATTGTGATCCGTCCTAAGATGAGAACACCTAGGGGGAAATGTCTTAAGAAAGGAACACCATGCAGCAGGAACTGATTGCTTGCATAATCATAGAATCCCAGAAACAGGTTGGAAAAGACCTCTGGGATCATTGAATCCAACCTGTGACTGAACACCACCATGTCAGCCAGACCATGGCACTGTAGGGTGTGATCCAGTCTTTCCTTAAACACCCCCAGGGACAGTGACTCCCTGGGCAGCCCATACCAATGTCTAATCATCCCTTCTGTGAGGAAATTCTTCTTAATGTCCAAGCTAAACCTCCCCTGGCACAGCTTCAGACGCTCTCCTCTTGTCCTGTCACTGGTTACCTGGGAGAAGAGGCCAGTGCCCCCCTGGCTACACCTCCTGCCAGGGAGCTGAATGCATTCCAGGGATGGGGAAAGCTGTGATTATTGCCACTGGCTTTGGTACACATCAGCCTGCAAAAGGGTGTAAAGTGCTGCTGGATATTGGGCCAGCTGGGCACTCCTCCAATTTCTACCTGGTGTTCTTACCTAAGGACAAATCAAAATGCCCATCAGTGACAATCACAAGGGAGAGAAGTGTGTGTGGACAATGCACACGAAGACCGCGAATGTTGTCACCCGCCCCAAATGCCAATTGTTTTTAATTTGAAATTCTGAATTTTTTTAAGTGGAGACATAAGGAATTGAGATGCTCATTGCATCTGACCAACTGGGCAGCAGCAGCAGCTGCTCTGAGCCAGCCACCTGTCTGCAGTGAGAGTTGTGCTCCATCCTTTGCTGCAATGCTTCACATTCCCCTTCTGAAGGACAGATTTAACAGCATAATTTGATGGGTTTAATGCTGCACAGGTAGGAATATGTGGAAGTTTTGTGTCAGGTAGGACCTGTGGAAGTTTTGTTCGCTGTTAATGTAGCAAAACTTCTGTATTATCTTATTTACTAGTAATCTGATTCATCAGGAATAAAGGCAGCCTTCAGGTTCTGATTGGAGTCATGATTAGTGACCCACAAAACAGAACAGGACTGGCTTTGCTGTTTCCATGGTGCTGAGACAAAGAGCAAGCCTCAAACCCCCCCAAATTTGCATGTTAAAAACAAGCAATGCCGATGGGATCTATAGGGAAGTCTGACTTACTCAAGATTGCAGTCAAGTATCGTTTTCCAGTGAACTGGCAGAATCATATTAGTAATTGTTCTGAGTGTGATCACACTGTCACATAGCTGTGTTAGTATGAGAAATTCAGGGAATTACACTCTCAGGACAATACATGGTGCTATTACAGTATCAAACAGACTGCATTAGGGGCAGTACTTCTGGAACTAATCTAGTTTATTGACCAAAGTTTTCAGGAGATTTAAAACCGTGTATTTTTTATCTTCAAAAGAAGGGTGTACTTGACAGTGCTCACGAGGGAAGCAGACTTGGGAGCTTCTGTGCCTGCGTACTTGGAGCTGGGTTTCCCACTGTGCCTCCCACAGCAGAGGCACGTCAATCAAACTGGAATAACACTAAGGGGGGGCAGACTCTGGTATTGTGCCTGCTACTCTTCCATGGCTTCAGGTGTTTTCATCTTCTGAAAGGCAAAAACCTGACTGTGGCATTGCGTGGAAAGGTTCCTGAACGATGCCACTCCCTGTCCTTGGCAGGAAAAGGTCAAGCTTGAGGAATGATCTTAAATGCCACGTGCTGCAGTATATATCATGAAATTACCGAGCTGACTCCAGTGCCTGCTGTCCTGCTGAACACAAATATGTCTATCTTTTTTTGCAGCATTTTGGGTTATTATAACTAATTCACAAGCTCCCTCTGCTGGCCTACCAGCATAGGAGGGCAATGGCAAAGCTCCTTTTGACGTTTTTTGCAGACTGACACATTTTCTTCCACTTATTTTGACACTTTGTACAGCATCAGAAGGCGTGTACGATCAAATTCATGTAAATGGCTTTTTAGAAGTGTAACAGAGATTTGATGTGTTAGGTGCATAATTAAATGTTTTTATGTGCATAGAAGGTTTCTTCCACTATGTAACTGTAGCTGTTACGTCCTGAAAGTGCTCATGCATCTATCAAAAGATAATGATACTTGGCTTCAGTAATGCCTTCTGTCACGGGAAAGAGCTCTAAGGAAATAAATACAGACCTGTTAAAAGAATTAAAAGCTTACAGTCATCAAATACACTCCATGCAGTATGCAGTTTGATGTAGCTGTGGTTTTCAGAATGAGCCAAGGGGTTTGTACAAGCATTCAGAGGACTGAAAAAGTGCTGAAAACATTAATCAGAAGAGCTCATCCTGCTGCTTTCTACCTAATCCTCAAGGTCAAGATTTCTGTCTACGATTTTCAAAATACATACATGGGGCTTAGCACAGTCACAATCAATAATTGCAAAAGCACTTCTAGTAGATTAAAAGGAGTTGTGAAATTATTGATTCCCAACTAAACAATCTCAGGGTGAGAGATTGCTAACAAAAACCAGAATGATCCTCTTTGATTGCTGTAGACGTGGCACTTCCTGGCTGGCTTTTAACAGGGATATACTGAATTAAGGACCTGCCTTAAATAATTGACAGAATTGTGGAGTGCCTTTATTGGAAAAGGCATATTGTCTGCAATGGCACCACAGAAAAATGGAGAGGCTTTATGAACAATAACAGTGGCTTTCTTACTGGAAGTCAGGCTCCTAGACACAGACAGTGGTACAAAGAGAAGGTATTATAGTGCTGCCTGTGTGTTGTGCTTTTAAGTAACAGTTCCCATGTACGGGAATGAAGCTGTCACCAGTGTGAGGGGAGCAGTTACTTGGCAGCACTCAGCATCACTGGACAACGAGGTAGAATGGAAAATAAAATAAAAGAACAGTGACCAATAGATTCAAAAAGTGCAGGGAGAGTGTGGAATGCAGGTATTCCAAACTTCAGACTAGTGAGGAGACTAAAGTGATCATTTCTAACATCAACTAAGACAAAATCACCTCTTTTGACTGAAGTGGTGTCTTGGTTTGAAAGACAGGTATCTGCTGGGGAGGACAAGACCTCCCTTTGGAATGGAGAATTCAAACCCCCTCCCTCCGAATAATTAAAACTTTGATATTAAGTCGGCTCTCAGGCAAGGATATGGGGATAGGAATAACAGCTCTTTACTAGGATGTATAACAAGGCAAACAAACAACAACAACTACAGCATTAATAATAAACAAAACCAGGAACCTCGAGGGGCTTTTGTTTCACAAAAGCCCGGGGCAGTCTGGTCTCTTGGGACTCCAAGAGCACCAAGATGGAACGGTGGAAGATCCCGGGCTGGTGGATGGGATGTACCAGAAGCTCCGCGGTGGTAGCTGGAAGGGCAGGGATGTCCTGGCAGGGCAGGGCAGTGCGGGGACACAGCGTATCCAAAGCGGTGCCGAAGGAAAGCGGCGACAGTGGAACAGGGCCGGCTCAGCCCAGCAGGGCAGGAGGAGGAGAGCTCAGAGTCCCTGTGCACACGAGGAGATGATGGGAGATTTCCTCAGGACCGGACCCGGTGATGGCAGTGAGAAACTCTTCCTGCAGCAGGAGCGGCCTGTGTCTTCTCTCTCCGATGCCGAGAGCAAGAGCGCCCCAAACTGCCCCCACCCCTGCCTTTATCTCCCAAAAACCTCGCGGTATCAGGTATCACCTTTTTCCCATCCCCCGGAGAGAAAACTCCCTGAGACCAAAGAAGGGTGTAGCCCCCGTGCTACACCTTCCTAGCCGTTCCTATTGTTTAGGTTAAGCACCCCTAAGTACCCAGCCATTAGTCGCCTGGCGACTTTTATGGGAAAAAATTCTATAGAACAAAAAAGAAAACCAAATCTAACCCCCAACAAGTGGGCAGCCCACCTCTACTTAAGCTGGAAGAGGAACATATATGATGTGTGTTTGATAAACAGCTGAAAGCTTGAGAGGGACATTTTTACACAGGCATGCAGTGACAGGACAAAGGGAAATGGATTTAAACTGAAAGAAGGCAAGTTTGGTCTAAATATTAGGAAGAAATTCCTTGCTGTGAGGGTGGTGAGACACTGGAACAGGTTGTTGTGGAGAAGCTGTTCAAAGCCAGGTTGCATGGGGCTTTGAGCAGCCTGGTCTAATAGAAGGTATCCCTTCCCATGGTGGAGGACTTGGAACTAAATGGTCTTTAAGGTGCCTTCCAACCCAAAGCATTCTACAGTAGAACAGGTTGTGATGTCTTTAAGAATACATAAAGGAATTAGGTGAAATTTTAAAGGACTAGCAATATATCTCTTCATGTCATTAGTCTTCCATTCAAGTACTGACATGATAAAGAGTAATTTTACCTATGCTCATATTCTCAAAATGTGTGTCTTACCTCAAGCATGAAATCTTTTTCTAAGTAACATATTGTATTGGCTTCATTCTGCATCAAAGCATCTGATGGCTCCAGAGGGCATGGTATCAATATACCATTTATAATTTCAAAGCCTTGAGGATGATCAGTCTGTTTCTTTTCTGTCCCTAATTAAACATTACTTCAGTAATTCCCAGGGGCAGGGAGGCATTGCAACTACACTGAAATGAGAATGAAGTTTGTAGAACCACAGTTGGACAGTCTGTGGTTATGATTAATGTATTTTATGATTGTTGTTATGGTCGTAAGATTTAGCTGTTTGATTAAAGACACTGTAAGGGACCATATCACAGATTTTTTTTTTTAATATTTTTTTTTTTTTTTTTGTAAAATGACAGAAATCTAAGGAGGTTTTAACACAAAATTAGTTGAAGTAAAATGTGTCAAACCAGTGGAGATCTTAAATGTGATTGCTGATTATTCAGCCTTTGGCAGGCCGCTAATAGTGATGGTGAGTGAGAGTTTCTGTTCCAGTCAGCCATTTCCCAGAATAAGGAGCAAATGCAAGTCCTTCATATTTAAGTGTTTTGGGAAACAGGCAGCAACCCTACAATGATTGTGGATTGAATGACTTGGTAAGAGGTATTTGTAGTCAACATAAGGATTTATTTATTTAGCTGTTAGTTAGGAACATCTACCTGGTGTAAGCCCACAGATTAGTCTGAGAGGCCAGAAATAAGTTTTTTTTCAAGATACACAGGTCATTTTCTTTCCCATTTTCTTTCGTCATGCGGAAGTGGGTCAGGTGGGTTGATTTCTACCATTCTTTCATACTTTTAAATGCCATTTTTCTTCTGTCTTTGCATACGGGTTGCTTTTGCATTCTGAAAAAGAGGTGACATTTGTTAGCATATTTCATTATGCCGGTCAAAAGGGTATAATATGTATAGACTTAGGTATTCATAGTGCTCAAGTGTTTTGACTTTTTACACTTTCTTTATATTAAAAAACAGTGAGCAGCGCATTCTTATCTAGCTGAGACTTCTTTATGCAGCACTGCGTAAGGCTGGATTTGGGTGGAAGTTTATATCCATTTAAAATACACAATCAACATTCTAAAACAGTCATTAGTTCAATTTAAAAATTAAATGTGCTGAACATAAAAATAAGCTTAGCAAAACATGGTATGTATTGAAAGCTAGTTGATAATATTAAGTGAAGGAATCATTACATATAGAAAATGAACTGATTAAGATTTTTCTAACCCACATGCCTTTGCCTTTCAGAATTACAATTAGTAGAACTTATCCTTCATATTTATTTTTAAAGGATGATGTTATTAATGCTTTTACAAGGTATAGAATTCAGAGGAGTAGGTCTCAAACTTCAAGACAGTAAAATGAGAGCTCTGGAGAGAATTCAGTGTTTCTCACCATGTCTTTGCTCTCATTTGTTTAAGATTCAAACCATCTCTTCAAATTCCGTGAAGCTAAAACAATTAATTTAAAAATAACTGAAAATGAGTGAAGTCTCCAGATGTTAATGGCTTATTTAATCCTACTGCAGTTACATTAAAGAACACTAATCAAGATGAGAACTAGGTTGTTCTCCAGGTTGTACAAATACCAGAGTCATTTGGAGCAGCTGTAATAAAATCCCTTGTTATCATGGAGCAAGGTGAGACCCACAAACAAGATCTTTCAGCCATTAGTTTTCAGTCAAGTTTTAAGTAACATTAATTATCTGTAGTATCTTTTACAGTCCACATGAGAAAATGTAGTTTATAACAGATGTTGTGTCCATATTAAAACTATCAGTATTTTTTAAACTTGAAGAAGTAATTGTAAATCCTATGATAATAAAATTACAGCAAACAGAAATGTGTTCAGAAACATTTCAAAGACATTATTCTGATATTCCAGTCAATTTGAGGATTGCTGTTTATCTCGTCAAGACTGTTTGTACCGCCTTGTCCTTTTTTTTTCTATGTCATTTTTCCTTTTTGCTTTCTCAGTTCTCTTTTCACAAGTTGAAATACATTTCTTCAAAGCACTGCTGCCATATGGGCATTCCCCTGAAGCCAAAACAGTATTTTGGTTAAATTATTTAGTTGGCCGAGGTATTGGTCAGAAATGTCCAGGTGTGGCTGACACTGGACATTGCTGGTGATTGCAGTGAATTGCACATAATTAGAATTGTAATTAAAACCTGTAAAACTGATTTCTCACTGAATGCTTTAAATCATTAACATGGAAATGTTCATGTCTGGTGAAATATGTGATTTGTTAATCTTACTTCTGACACCTCTAAGAGTAAGGCATTAGTCATTTTTGGGGACTGCATTAACCTGTTTGTGATGCTATAGAGGCCTGTCTTGCACTTTATTTTCCTTAGCATTTTCTTGTATTAAGAAAGGCTTATTCTTTTACTAAGATTTTTCTGAAACCTCATACATAGTAGTGATTTTCAGTAATTTAGTAACTCTTCCTTGCTTCCTGTTTTTTTTAAATCTTGTCTGTGGAAAAATCTGTTTAGGTCAGTGTGTTCCAATAAAGCCTGTAACATTTCTTTCTTTAATCTTTCCCTTTGTCTTCTCCCAGTGCCTCCTCCCCCAGTCTGGAGGCTGCTGTTCTGCAGCTTGCCTGCTGCTAGTTGTCAGCTTCCATCAGACTGAAGGATCTCTGGGAAGGAAAGACTCTTAGAGGGCCTCTTTTCACCTCATCTGTGCAGCTCAAGATTTGACATTCACTTCCTGAGACAGGATGAAACTCTGGTTTTGAGAAACATTATGTAAATCAAGTGTGTTATGTAAGGAACTCCTAATAATGATGTACATTACAGCATATTTATAAGATTAAAGGCAGTACTGCATCCTGTGCACTGGCAAAAAAAGCAGAGTCCTGAAAAATGTCTTAAAAATGAAATAATTATAATAGACTTGATGTTTGTTTGATGTTTCTGTTTAGGTGCTGACTGCAGCACAAATTAAATCAATTTGCCTGGCCATACTAGAATCAGGAAAACAGTATGCAGTGAAGAAGAGGAAACCAGTCCCACTGATGTATTCCTACTATGGAACAGAGTATCTCGGTGAGTAAAACACACCAACACCTCTGACAGTGTGCTGTGTGGAGATGCTGAGCTCGTAGGCACTTCAGAAACAAAACACATAAAATCTACAGTGTGGGATTTCTCCTGAACCCATTGGGACTATCCAACCTCCTAAAACCGAAGTGGGACTGAGGAGCTGGAGGGAAGGGCTGCTGCTGCCCAGCACTGGGAAATGCAGGAGGTGCCTGTGCTGCATCAGGGGAGCAGCTTCATTCCCTCTTCTTTCTGCCCTGGTAGAGAAACCAGCCTTGCCAGCAGAGGCAGCGAGGGGTGTGGTGTGGGGCAGGTTACTCAGGGCACTGTCAGGGATGTTCTCTGGGAGCTGCTGTTGCCGTGCCAGGAGTGGCAGAGCGGTTTTGGCCGTAGCAGGATGACTCAGGCTCGTGGTCAGCTGCTCCCCTCGCGGGCAGCTCGGTTGGAGCTCACCTGAAGCAGTGGTGAAAGGCCCCTTGGGCCTTGGGAAAAACCCTCATGGGGTTCTCAAGGCACCATATCACTGCAGAAAGTGTGAGATTGCTTCTCAGTTCCCTGGCAGGGGAGCAGAGAGAGCAGTCACTGAGTGGTGTGTTCCACAGAGCCTGGTGGGTACAGACAGTTCCTGCACTGAAATTTGGATGTTAGCTCACTGGTACTGTCAGTCAGTAACTGCAAAATGCCCATTTATGGCCCAGTTTCAATTTGCATTCTGCAAATGCAAATACATGGCCCAGATTCAGCAATGTGTCAAGAAGAGTAACACCTTGAAACAGTATTCAGTACAGGTTCAGTTTAACTTCATACAGTGAGTTTCAGTCATATCAGAGTGAGAGCAGAAGGAATTCATATGTATTTTTGCAAAGCTAGAGGAACTAGAAATGACAGAAGTAGTAAAAGATGGTGTTATGCACCTAGAAATCTTCTATTCCAAGCACTCTTCCAGTATGCATGAAGAAGATGAAGGAGCCATGCTCTTGACAAGGAAATCTGTGCCGAGGGAAAGTTGCAATGAAGTGTAGACAGAACCTAAACCCACCCTCTAATTCAATTGTTCCTGTTCTTTCCAGGTGCAGCACATGGGCTTTCCTCAATCCTGCAGATGTTGCTCTCCTATTATGAGTACCTGCAGCCAGCAGATCAGGAGCTCGTGTGGCAGAGTGTGGATTTCCTGATGGACCAGGAACAGAACAGCAACTGGCCCCCTGAGCTGGGGGAGACAATCGAGCGGGAGAACGAGCTGGTGCACTGGTGCCATGGAGCCCCAGGTCCTTTTCCTATTGATGCTGTGCATTGCCAAACGCTGATCACTTTGCTTTTCCACATTAGGCGATTCCATGTAGAAGAAAATCTCAGGTTAAATTCGACCAAAGTGAAAAAAACCCAAAGGACCCATAAAGAAGTTATGCTTGGAGATGTAGAAATTCATTAATTGCTGTTGTTCTACCCCAGAAAAACCTGTATCCCATCACTGTTCTTGGGTAATAACATAGATGTAGCTTACAAGAACACTTCAGCTACTCCACTGTGTTGAATTCAGACCACAAGTCAGCTAAACATTTCCTTAGGCAACCAACTTGAGTTGGTTATGTGTATTGTGCATTCTCATAAGGTTGCCTTGAACTGAGCTGTGCAGTGCTCTGGTGAAGATTATGATTAATTTATTTAAATCCCTTCTAAAAACAAGCCAAATAGCTTTTTTTTTTAGCAGAAGTTAGTATGCATAACTGTGTATAATTAGAATAAAGCAGTGTAGGCCTCATTGGGGAGAAAAAAAACAAAGAGAGTTTCTTTTTCTCATTTAGTAATAGTTTGTATCTGTTGCCAGTGTCAGAAATTATCCTGCCCATCCTCATCTTTCTGTCAGTGTAAGCAGGTGAGGTGAATGGGGATTTGGAGCCAATAGAAGACATTGCTAAGAGTTTATTGTTTAAAGGCAAAAATGTGACTGCTCTTTTAAAATAATGAAAGTCTGGGAATGTTAGAGTAAACCCTGGAATTCAATAATGACTTGAAAAGATTGAAAGTGGTGTTGTCACAGGGGGGTGGATAAGTACATTTTACTGTGTGTTTTTAGCATAGCAGATACTCCCCCCTCCACATGGAGCATTTAGAGGCTACGCTGATGTGTAGAGCACGAGACCGCAGTTTTTTAGTGTATTCATCTTTATTTTCTCATGTGTTCTGTGAGACCCTTGGTGTGCTTATTACAAAAGGCAGTCTCACTGCTCTTTCCCTAGGCATTGCATATCTGTTTGCCAAAGCTTACCTGGTTTCCAAGAAGCCTCAATATCTGGACACTTGTATCCGCTGTGGAGAGCTCACCTGGCAGAAAGGCCTGCTAAAGAAGGGCCCTGGAATATGCCACGGGGTGGCTGGCAGTGCTTATGTGTTCCTGCTGCTCTACAGGCTCACTGGGAACTCCAAATACATCTACAGGGCACAAAGGTGAGCATTCCTGAATTCTGGATTGAGGGTAATACCAGAACGTTTCAGGAACATTTATAAAGCCGGGTCTGTGATTACCACCCTCGGATGTAACCCGAGTGTTTAAGCTTCAGGGCCAGTTCTAGCCCGGAGTCCTGGGGTGGGTGCACTCTGTGGGAGCTCTGCAGGCTCGTTCCAGGCTGCCTGGCTTCTCCCAGGCCCCCTCCCTGCCCGAGAGCCCGTGCTCCTTCAGAGGGAGCTGGGCTGGATGTAGAGGAATCACATCCAGGTCTCATCCTGATGTGATGGCAAAACTCAGACAAGCTGTTTGCCCAAGTCCAGGAGTAGAGTAAAACACGACTTGTTACGATTTTTTCAGAGCACTTAACACTATTCCGTATTACTGTAAGTGGAAAGTATGTATAGGATGTGGTGTGCAGTTATTTTATATTTTTCTAATTTATCATTCCCACCTTTAGCTTAGCTAGTGGGGTTAATTCTGTTTTGTCTGAGTGCAAGCACACGTGATCCAGTGAAAATTCTGTCACAGTGCTGCAATTGTTTTTAACTATGTATCTCTAGTTTTCTGTACATAGTTTAAAAACATATTGTTCCATGTTTGTTACTGTTTTCTTTACAGCACGTGTTATTATTTTCCTTAACACACACACTAGGGGAAGTGGTATAGTAATTAAGATGACTGATTTTCAGCCCTTTGCTTATTTTTTTACTTTGTGTAGTGATTTCAGCATTACAGGATTTGTTGCATTGATGTGAAACATTGCTTGCATCCTAAAAGTTGTCAAAAAGTATTTGTTTAATGATACATCTTACAGAAATCAGAAAAAGTTTATAGCTCTTAAACAAGCATAATGCATGCGCAGATTGCAAAGATTTTTCTCTTCTGGATCTAATGAACCTCAGTTTCTTGTGGAAATTGGATAATGTAGAATTTGCAGAAAAGGTTAAATACTGATCATTCAATTTTTTTTTCATTACTGAATGTTACTATAATGATGCTTCCAAACAACGAGTAGACAGAGAGGGACATAAAGTAATAACAACCTCTTTTTTTTCTCTCTCTTAGGTTCGCAGAGTTCTTATTTACAGAAGAATTTAAGTCTGGTTCCCGGGCACTAGAAAGCATATATAGTCTGTATGAGGGTTTTTCAGGAACTGTGTGTTTCCTGACTGACTTGCTGCAACCCAACCAAGCCGAGTTTCCTCTCTTCAGTGTCTTTGTCTAAAGACTGATGCTCTCCAGGGCCATATCCCAGAGGTAGTAGGAGAGGGCACCTGCAGTTCCACTTACTTGTCAAGACAGGCTATTTACAAAATGAGACGGGGTACCATTAATGCTAGCCTTAATGGAGCTGGGGGTCAGATCAAAACCAAAACACACTGGGGCTTGGGGGGTGGGAAAGTGTGGGGTCAAAATAAATGGGTCAGTGGGGGAAAAAACATGGGGGAGCTGATTGAATCTGATGTCATAGATATTTATCTAATCATTCGAGTGAGAGGGAAAGGGGCATTATCAAACTTGTAATTTGGTGAAAAAAAGACAAGCTAGAATTGCAATGACATGCAAAGAAGAAGCAGTGATGCAAACCAGTAGGTTTTAAAAAGTCCTGCAAAAACCATTCGTGGAGCAATGCACTACCTGGGGAGGGTGTTGTAGACAGGTCACTGCACTGCACAAAGGCAAAATCTGGGATTTTTTTTTTTACCTAAACCACATCTGCCAGTTTTAGTGACATGTATTAGGAGAACCTGTATCTTTGAGTTTGTTGGTCCTCATGTGATGCATATAATGGCAGTTCTGTAAATAGCTGTGAGTTCAGGCTGCAGTTTCACAGTTCATTTCAACAAGTGGGGTCTCACGTGTGTAAATGAGCACTGAACTGGACCCTTCCTTTTAGAGCTCAGTCAGTGGCAAGGAGCTGGTCTCCTCTCTGACCTACCGTAACCGTGTCACCTCTTGTCAGTATTTTCCCAGTCACATGGAAGATGGGTGGAGCCATGGAGAAGACTTGGATTGAAAAGTTCTGTAGCAAGGATACAGCAGGCAGATGCTTTCTTCATGGTACAGCATTGCTAGATAAGTATTGTTGAGTGATAAAAAAGCTTCCTTTGAAAATTAATTACTTTTAGCAGCATTTATGAACAGTACCCTAAATTTTTCAGACAATAGAAATTTTTCATCAATTCCTTGATGAATTCTTCACTAGAAACCCTGCAAAGTGAATACAATCCTGGGATGGCATACTGATCCTCAGAAAAAAACTGGTAACAAAACTCAAATTTGCTTTTTTTCCTAGTTAGCAAAATAATGTATATGCCCAAAAGATTTTTAGCTAGAAAATCGTTTAGATAGAAATAAATGAGTTGCTCTATACTAGTTGCACTAGCACGTATAATTGCAATTATATGCAGTTTTCTATGTATTATAGATATGATGACATGGTACTTGAAAGCTAAAGAAAATACTAATGTAGATTTGTACTAAAAAATAGAAAATGAATATCTCTATTTAAAATCTATTTACTATTTATTTATTTTTATTTATATGGGAATAATATCTGTAAAGATAAATTGGCAAAAACAATATGTCAAAAACTGAGGTTAGAGAGAAAAAGCTGCTGTACATGCACTGCCAAACAATGCTGTCCCTCTTCCTGCATTCTCAGCTGGAGGAGATTACAATTTCTTTATTTTTAATGCCTAATGGATTAAAGTTCCCATTTCATTTCAGTGGGCTTTGATCAGGCTGTAAGTTGGAGCTGGGTCTTGCAATCCTTCCACATTTTAATATAATAATCCCTTCCTGCTCTTGCCACTGTTATTTTAATGAGATGGCTTGCATTATTATGAGCTGCAGATAAGGATTTCTGTTACTCTGTCTTGCACTGTACAGCTCTAATTAATTACATAATCATAGAAATAACATAGTTATTAAAACACGTAAGTTAAAAGGTTAAACGGTCTCTTAAGAAAGCCACTAATGTCACTTATTTGGTTACTCTGAGCACGGAGATGTGTGCACAGAGGGATGAATTCCATAGGGAGGGTGTACACATGAGGCTAAATCAAAAAGTTACTGGATATGGGAGCGTGCTCTGCCCAGCCCTGTGGAAATGCTCCTGTTAGATCAGAGCAAAGCCAATTGTCAGTAATGAAGATCCCAAATCCATTAAGATTTTTGATCTAGCTGGTTCCTGTAACACATTTGGCTCCTATATTTCATAACTGGAACCTTCTTAAAGAAAAGTTTAAGGAAGGTAAAACTTGACCTATCCACTTCTTTTAAATGTGATTTTTCACAAATTCCAGGAAATAAACATTGTGCTCAGTGTCAGTTTTCTAGTGGTTTTTCCTGTTTTCTCTCTTAGTAGAATTTCTTCCAATTCACATTCAGAGGAGACTCTGATTTTCTCTGTGCTGTGACCAACAGCACACACGAAACAGGTCTCCAGTCCCTACAACCATTCTTTGTATATGAAGCCATGTATTTTGGAGAGAGAAAGGAAACAGTTATTTGAGTAAGAGTTAGTCCATTCAACAATGAGAAAACTCCTGGAACCACCCAGTTTTTGAAATCTAGGTCCCAAACATCTCTGCAGGTTATGTGAGTTCAGCACTGACTCCGGCAAGGGCAGCACACAAGCATCCAGTCTCATGGGATACATATGGTAAAAATCTTGGAACATATTTGTTCATCTCTTTCATCAGACATGGCAGTCAGAGCTCCCTGTCAGAGATTTGTGGCTTTTCTCACCTGACCTGGATGGGTTAAGGTGGCTTCTAGATGTGCTGCAGTCACGGATTCTGAACACAGTGCAAATACACCCCGGGGCTCTTTGGAAAATGCCACACATTAAATGAGTGGGATTTTTTCATCTTTCCCCTCTTTATTGTCTTACTGATTTCTTCTCTGTACTATATATGCTGTTACAAACGTGCTGTTGCAATCTTTATTTCTTGCTTTTAAGATATTGACAGAACAGCAACCTGAGTAGAGCTGTCAGCGCTTTTCAGTGTAATAAAAAGTAAGGTCCTCTGTGTACCCTTCTTCCTGCTTTGAGAAATCAATCTTGCAACCTTTGCTAGACGTTCTCGATGGGATGCTGTCTCCTCCTGCTCCTGAATTGGGCCCTTATGGACTGAAAAATGTGTTCCTGAACAGATTCTGCCCTGGTGCTCTGGCAAAAGATTGTGGGAATCTCAAGAAGCCTCTTTCAGGGTGTAAAACACAGTTAACTACGTCATGTTTGCACATTAGTTTCTTGGTTGTGTTTAGTATCTAAAGTGTAGGCAATAGGAATTTAAGTGATAAAATAGTATTTCTGATTATGCTGTTAAAGCAAAGAGGATGCATTGTGTGGGTATTGGTGCTTATTTGTGATGTACCTGTGTTTGTGTGGTGCTATTTGTGAGTAAAGCTGTAGATTACACATCAGTTTAAGGAGCTGTATGTATACTGTCCATGACTTTTAGCCTGCCATCCATAGATTACTGTCAGGGAATAATTTTGAGGGAAACTAGATCTGTGTAGTATCCAAATTTGATTTCAGGATTCACAGAACCAGATGCAATAAGTTTTATCAACAGTACAGTTCTAGCAAGTATATCTTTATTTTTACCTGCGACCCACAATTTCTCATCATAATAACGTGTTCATTTTGTGCCACTACTTTCAACATCTGCTTTGTTTGCATCATTGTTGCCTTCAGTTTCCCTGCCTTTGTTTCCCAACCTATGAATAACTAACTTGAGGAGGCTGAAGAAGCAGCCCAGGTCTTTTGTTCTTGAAAACAAGTTTGACTGATTTTGCTTAAGCAGGGTGTTCTACTAACTTGCATTACATTATTTGTGCTCCCAGATGGTCTCTTCTCATTGGCTATGCCATTTTCTACCTGCTAAGGAAAAATCATTATCCTGTATAACAACTGTCACTGGTGTTTTACTTCATTAAATGAAACAGAGACTTTCTAGGGAGCATGGTCATTTCTCCAGTGTTTCAGTTCTGTTAGGACAGTCAAAGTGAAATGGCAAAGCATTTCAAAATACACTTTTAAATAGTTCTAGGAAATATACATAAGGGAATGCAAGTAAAGGGACCACCTTTATTGCTACGCTGTCAAATTAAGTAATGCCACTTTGATGTTCTAATACTGATTATATATGGACATAGAAAAAATATGACCAGAATACTGATTTTTTTTTTAATACTGTGGAAAAAAATGAACCGTAGGTATCTGCTGTATTCAGAAACGTAGAGGGGCAATATGTGCAAATGGAGACTTTGATAAGCAATCAAGTTTTTGTACTCGCATAGTTTTCTGCATATACAGTTACAGCATCTGCCAACATACTGCATGTTTTATGCCAACAGTGACCTATTTTAGTGTATGCATGCACTTTGGGAATATGTCCTTGTTCTTTGGATCTCTGAGGTCTGCCAAGTAAATCTCAGGTGCACTAATCTTCTACATGCCTTGAATATTCACTGGCATGAGTGCATATTCTAATCTCTAGGAAGATTAGTATATCAGGACTAAAATTGCCCTATAGATTTTCAAAGAGTAATCTTGCTCTGAAGAACTAACAATTTCTGGCTGTCAGCACAGCCTGGCCTGCTCTGAGAAGACATTTCAGTTTATATAAATATGTCTTAGACTAAGTGGTAGCAGTAGAAAGCTAAATTGAAAAGAAATAAGAAAATGACCAAAAAATCCCACTATGAGGGGAACAACATGCTTCAAAGCCATAAGCCAAAAATGCTCAGGGCCCACAAAACAAAACAGCAATTTAGGGATGTGAATAGGCATTTTCCAAGGGAATAGCACAGTGTTTCATGGCACAGGTAGTGGTAAAGCAGGCACTGTGCAGGTTTCAGCTGCCTTGAACAGCACTCCATTGCCATTATAGCAAAGTCATCAAATGTTAAAAAACATTTCCCTGTGAAGGAGTTGCCTATAGCTGAACCTGCTGCCTACTCCTGTCTTTAATGGAACAGAAGTGATGAGCACTATCCATGATGAGGCAGTTTAAACAAATACATTCAAGAAGCCAATAGCACCAACTTTTCAATCTGCCTTTGAATTATTAAACTTGACTAATTTGTACTGCCTCTGTTGGTCCTACACTCTATATGTTTTAAATTCTACATCACGGTCTCAAAAAAAATGAATTTATAACTAGCAATCTGCTTGAAAATACATAAGGCCATATTTATTTTTAATGCTTCGAAGGGAGTCCCTTGACTTTGTTCATTGCATGACTCAAAGAGAAAATGGAGGAATTTAGGTCAAGAGCAGCAATATCAACTAGAATGGCAGAAAATTGATTAAAAACTCATTTTGCCCAGTGGTATAATGATAGTGGAATACAAGAGATTTTATAGTGTACTGATATTCAGCAACAGCATTGTATGACTGTGTAGAAGTCCTTAAGTCAATTATATCCTACAGGGAATAGAAAACAGATTCTAGTCCAACATATATTTTTACTTCATTTGGAAGTGAAAGGCTCTCTGACCAGAAATTTAACTCTGCTTCTGTCTTCATTACCGGACCACACAAGAGAGAAGGATTTCCTTTAACAGTGGTCTGGTTTTGCCGCTGAATTGGCCTCCTGCACTCATTTTAAGGACCTGATAGGCCACCTGCTGATGTCAGTGGGTGAACCTCCACTTCATTCCAGGCATGTAAGGTAGCTCCTTCCACATGTGTGAAACTGGGGTAGAACTGTATCATTCCAGACCCCAGGCCTACAAACTTTCCTTTACACATGAGTCCCATGGAATTAGTAAGGCTTGTTTGCATAGTGTGAGGAAAGCACAGGTGTTTGCATATGCAGGGCCCTATTTGACAGCAATTTATACTCATTTTATCTCGCTATCTCTGCAATATACGTGAATACCAATACAAATAAAAAGTACAGGGAACTTAAATGGCATTATTTCATGTCTAGTTTGTGTTGGTGCCACTTGATTATTCAGTATATTCCAGTGATGCTCATTCCTTGAGTACGTGCCACACCCTAGATTGGTTTCTCAGTGTTACAGCCATTCACAGCCATGATGTGGTAACAGGCCTGTAGAATCAAGGTTGATTTGATTCTTTAGAGATGCACCTTATTGTTTGAAAGCAGGACCCCTGCTTTTCTAATATTTTAAACACTGTGATCTTTCAGAATGTGTTTATTGTATTAGTTTTGTATTGTCGATTATGATAGAAACTAGATTTTATAGCTTTTTAAAAGCTGTGATAATACTAAGCTTCATAGTGGCAGAACAAACTGTGTATATCCATATTATGAATATTAAAGCTGTGATTATATTTTGCCTTAAATAAAAGTCCAACCTTGAACAGTATGATTTTGCATTGGATTGTTTAT
Source organism: Donacobius atricapilla (assembly GCA_013397315.1). Lineage (NCBI taxonomy): Eukaryota > Metazoa > Chordata > Aves > Passeriformes > Mimidae > Donacobius > Donacobius atricapilla. The sequence continues at coordinate 131,782 of WBMY01006689.1, forward strand.
TTTGATACTTATCTTTTATTGTGCTGGCAACTCTTTCTTCCAGAATAGTTATGACTCAGTACTCTGAAAGCTTTCCAGTGGTTATCAAAAGTAAAACAAATCATTTTAGAATGAGATGTCCAGGCTGCACACAGTGCTTAAGTAAAACACCTCATGGTAGTTTCCCGCAAGACAAGACAGGTTGCTTTTGGCCTGTAGATGAAAGTTTCCCACTCCAGGTATTTATTGTCAATATGCTTAAATCTCAGTTTTCACAGCCTTTTCCCTTTCCAGAAACACCCCTTCATTCCCACTGAAGGACACAAGCATTAAATTCACCTAGGCCTGCCCACAACCAGATTTCCATCTTTGTCATCATGAGCTGAGCTCAACTTGAGCTGAGTAATGGAACTCCAGATTTGCCAGTGCAGTAGTTAAAGAAATGGTCAAGTGTTTATTGGCATTTTTTGTGCAAATCTGGTGACGCCTTTAATTGCATTAAAGAACAGTAGCAGCTAAGCAGAAGTAGCCAGTAGTGTTAGCCCGTTAATAATATCTCAGACTCCTTATCTTGCCTTCCTCTTATGCTCCTGTAGGTCCCAGGTCTGTAGCTAACCCCCACATGCAGATTAGCAATTACCTGGGAACAGGCAAGGAGAAACAAGATCTATCACCAGAGCCGGCTGAGCATGACCCAAGCACCTGCCCAAGAGGAGGAGAGAGGCGATGACTGGAGACTCCTGTGCCAGACAGAGGCACCATCTGCCAACCCGGCGCCTCAGTTTTGTTTCTTGCCAGGTGCTCAGGTTCAGGATTTCAAGGAGGGACTACAAAGGCTTGTGTTTTCCTCAGGCTGTCACCTTGTGCTGCTCATCCACACAGGCATTGGTGATACTGCTGGGGTGACCGTACGTAACTCCAGGACTCCAGAATTTTGGTGGTGAGGGAGAAAGGGTCCTGATGGTTGTTAGGATTTTTACCCCGACATTCCCCTAATTAGGGGTTTTCTGTCTCTCAGAGTCCCATACCAGTGTTGAAAGATGAGACGGAACCTGCAGCTTGGTCTTCGAGGATGTTTATTCTATTTCTTATCTCAAGGTCTTACAGGAGTGTCAGCGCGCTAAGGGAAAAGCAGCTACAGGAACATGGATGCAGGGTGCAAGGTTGTTTTAAAGATTTCTAATCCAATTAACTCTGAAAACGTACTATATTTATGGTTTTGTGCAAATTACTATCACCTAGTCTAAACACACCATTTTTACCTCGATTTCATTCTACCAATGTCTTTGTGTCACCGTCACAGCAGAAGATGTAGTAGACGAAGAAGAACATGAGACAACGCCCAAAATGCTCCACCTTGCTCTGATCTACTTCCATCCTAAAAAACCCAAAACTACAAATTTTCACCCTGTGACAAACTAAACTAACTCTATTTTAAATCTTTGTTATTTTTTAACTCATCTATAAGTGTTGGAAGCTTTTCCCATGGACTAAGGTCAAAGACAGTGCTTTCCTGGGTTCTCAGCCAGGGTCTCAGACTCCCCAGGGCAGTCCGAGGTGTTTTCCACATGCCCTGGACTCCAACAGCTGGTGAGGGAGAAAGGCCCGGGGACAGTGGGCAAATGCTGCAGGTCAACAGCTGCTGTCACAGCGTAGGGTTCTGTGGCCCAAGGACCCTTGGAAGGAAAAAATCTGGCAAGCAACAGGAGAGCCACCTGGCAAAGTGCTAAAAGGGCACCTCTGAGCCTGCTACCTTGCCCTGATCAGGGAGTCTGAGCTGGGTGCATCAGGGGAGGCTCCCCTGCACTCACAACTCCTTTTCTGCTTTTTGTTTGCTTGGTTTTGTTTGGGGGTTTATTATTTATTAAATTATTTATTAAATCATCTCTCAGCCTTTATTGTTGCACAGGGCTTCCTGGTACAGACTTTGCCCTTGCCTCTTCCTTTGAGATCTCTGTCACTCCCTGCAAGTCCCTGACAAGGGGATCGGTCTCTCCTCACACGCAGTGACAGGACGAGAGGACATGATCTTAAAGCTGCTCCGGGGGAGGTGTAAGTTGGACATTAGGAGGAACTTCTTCACAGACAGGATGATTAGTCCTTGGAACGGGCTGCCCAGGGAGGTGGTGGTGTTTCAGGAAAGCCTGGACGTGCGCTTGGTGCCATGGTGTGGCTGTCTTTTCCAGCCGGAGCCATGCCGCGGCTGTGTGATCTCCCCAGCCCGAGGGAGCGCCCTGAGGGGCGCCCGCTGGCCCCGTCCCACCAGCCCCTCAGGGCAGCGCTGTATCTGTCGGCTGAAGGAGGCGCCATGAGGGGGAGCTCCCTGCTCACTGCCGGGCAGCCTTCCTCAGCTTCCAGCCCGGCCAGCGTCGAGCCCCGGGCGGGACCCAGAGCCGGGCAGGGTCCGAGCCCGGCCAGGATCGACGTCCGGCGCGGCTGCAGCCGCGGGCTGCGGAGGCCGCGGGCCGGCGGAGAGCGCGGCGCTCCCTCTGGCGGGGACGGGGCTCCAG
>WBMY01006689.1:148398-201224 GCA_013397315.1 Donacobius atricapilla
GGCTGGATGTCAGCAGCCGTGGCTCCCCTTTCCCTGCCGGCATCTGCTGGGCTCGGGGACCCGGCTCGGCTCCAGCCAGGGCCAGCCCCGGCACGGCCGCCCCAGCCCAGCCCTGGGGGCGGTGGGGCCTGAGCCGGGCCCTGCTGCTGCTCCCGTCTCGATGTTACCTCATGGCAAACCCGCAGCTAAAGAGGCCTTTCCCAAAATCCCACCTGTATTTAAGCCGTGTGTCCCAGGGGTGTACACTTGTATCCAGTTGGCCAACCTGGCTGTCAGTTTTAAAGCAGATCACTAATTGGTTTTTACCATTCATGCCAAACCAATACACAAAGTAATTCAGAGGTGTTTGTGGATCATAAAGGAAAAGAGATTAGCTGAAATGATAGTGAAAATTGTCTTAGAAAGCTGTTAGACAACTTAAAATACACTTGTTTCTTCCAAAGGATTGTTTAGAAATTAGTGACTTGTAATTAGGAAAAAAGCCCAAAGCCTGATAATTTTGGCCATATAGCTATAGCAAAACAGGGAATCCAGTTTATTTGTAGGATATAGGCACACAAACTAATTGAAGGCTGCAGAAAACACTGGTTGCTAACAAACTGCAAATGTAATTGACATAATTAAGAATTCTCAACTCTGATTATTTTATCTGGTGCAATATCAGCTATTCAGCATGTTGGTAAAATCTATGAATAAATATTTATATAATTGTGTATGCAAATACTACAGATCCTGTGGGCAGTTAGCACTTTGTTCTCTGTGTCTAGTATTCCTGTACATTTTTACCTTAATATGGCAAGATAGGATGCCCTCCTGCAGTGCCAAGTAAATTCTGGTCTCTGCTTTCACTTTCTGCAGAATTTAAATGTGAAACCTTCCTTTCAGGGATTCTGGGTAGGTTGGAGGTACAGAAAATTGATCTGAATTTAAAGACATTTTTAATAGGAGTGTTCTTTTTAATGCATGATACAGATGGATGTATAAAGAAAATTGATGTGTAGGAAAACACTGTGCAGGCAGGTGAGTAAACATCTCTACACAGTCAGAGACAATGTGGACAGTGCTGGGTTTAAATTTCTTCAGCTTCCAAATTTGAGCTGTATCACATACTTTTTTGTGATTTGCTTCGACACAGAGATTCACAAGCACCAAGTTATCTGCATGTCCAAGTTACTCCAAAGTTTCAGCTTCTATTTTGCAGTTTCTCATCTGTATGGAAAGGGAGTAAGCTCCCCGTGCCTTGTGGAGTACTGCAGGGGTTCGGGGGGCAAGTTGGATAATGTTATGACTGGGCTGTGAAATTACCAAGGACAGCCCTTGGCAGAGGGAGGAGGGAGAGACACTTAGGACTGCTAAGTGCCTTTTTTCTTGCTAGCTGCTTGAATAAGTATCACACGGGGACCAAAATATGAGGTAGGATTAGAGTAATGTGCTGGCTCTGACTGGGGCAGAGTTAATTTCCTTCACACAGGCATAGGCTGGGAATGGCTCCTGTGGCTTTACACCCTGCAGGGAATCCCCAGGAGTGCAGTGAGGATGACTTCGCCTGCTCTCCCCTGATGCAATGTCTGCTGCTGAGCTGAAGGTACTGATTTGGCTTTTCTCTTTGTAGGTATTTTTATGGTGCTTTCTCTCCTGTCAATTGTTTACGGCGCCTTACGCTGCAACATCCTGGCCATTAAGATCAAGTACGACGACTACGATGTGCAGGTGAAACCTGCTGCCTACCTCTGCATATTCATGTGGAGGAGCTTTGAGATCGCCACACGGGTCACGGTGTTGGTGCTTTTCGGTTCAGTCCTTCGCATCTGGGTCTTCCTCATCGTGCTACTGAATTTCTTAGGTTTCTTCTTCTACCCGTGGATTCTCTTCTGGCTCAGTAAGTCGCCATTTCCAGAGAATATAGAGAAGGAATTGAGCAGGCTGGGCACTACCATCGTCCTGTGCCTTCTGACGTTCCTGTACGCCGGCATTAACATGTTCTGCTGGTCGGCAGCGCAGGTGGAGCTCAGTGACCCCGACCTGATCAGCAAATCCCAGAACTGGTACCGGATGACCGTGTACTACATCGTGCGGCTGATGGAGAACGCCTTCCTCCTGCTGATGTGGTACATTTACAGAACAGACTTCTACCTCTACGTCTGCGCCCCCATGCTGTTCCTGCAGCTCCTGATAGGTTACTGCATGGGCATCTTCTTCATGTTGGTGTTCTACCAGTTCTGTCACCCGTGCAAAAAGCTTTTCTCCTCCAGCATTACAGAAGCGTTGCTATCCTGTTTCAAGATCCTCTACTTTATTTGCCAGCATCACAAATCCACTCTACTGAAAGGCAAGGTGGCAATGAAATCTCCTGAAAATACTGATGAAGCACGGGGCAGTAGCAAGACAATAGACTCTCAAAGCAGGAGTATTCATCAAAGTGTTTCTTCCAATGCCTAGTACAACTGGAAGCAAGTAGGTGCCTTCTGAAGGTGGCGGATCACCTGCTGGGAACATTGCGTATCTTAGCCATTGTGTCTTGTGGGTAGGATTTCTTTCTTGCAGGTGTAGCGCTGCATGATGGCTGACATGCCTGTTTTTGTGGAGAACAGCATACGAGTATTTGTGTCTGCGTGTGTTTGTGTACGGAGAGCAATCGTTGTTTGTAGATTTCTATTTCAGAGCTTTTTTGCACATGGGTTTATTGTCACACATTTATTTTAAGTCATTATCAGAGACATCATTCAGAAACTGTCCTGATGCTCATCTGACTCAGGAAGTCTGAGGATGGAAGGCAATGAATTTTATTTCACATAGGATCTCCCATGGCATGCCACCCTAGCATGGCAACAGAGCTTAGACCTGGACTATGTATGGACTGTAGCTGTGGTCTGCTTTGATCAAATTGTAGACTGTTTTACACTCTAATCAGTGTAATAAGATAATACTTCTCTCAGTGGTAGAAGGATTGGACCTGCAAAATGCACTGCAGCCTGAGTTGCCATGAAACAGCCAATTAGCCAGCACTGACACAGAAATATAACTGAGGATGGACAGAGAGGTTATTGGCTTTGCACTGTTTCACCCTTCATGTTTACTTCTTGTTAGTAAGGGAATTAAATATAACACATTAATTGGGATGTTCTGGAATAGCTCATTTTTTTTCATTATCATTTCTTTAATACCTTGTGATGTTCTGGTGTCAGGGTGGTATTCACTTTGTGTAAATATCTAGAGGCTGGGCAGACAGTGTGTTCCAGTCCCACAGGAGCTCTCCAGTGCACATCTCCTGGGAGTGACTTGCCCCTTCTCAAAATGTAGGTGGTGTGAATCACTCTCTGGAGACCTGTTACTCAGTGTTAACCAGATGCCTTCACAATTAGTTCTGACTATCCATCTTCCTTTTAGGTGGCTGAAGTTAGAGAGATGAGCACTGCCCTGATTGTCAGGGGTTTGGGAGTGCATCAAGTAGGCAGCTCATTGACTTTTTGTACTGGGATAGAACACACTGATTCCTTCTTTTTGAGCTGTGATTTGTTATGATTAATTTAATATCATGAATTCAAAACCCTCTGACTTCTTTGTCTCAGATGTATCACAACCCTGGAGTCTGAAAGTGAAAATGGAAGTCATTGACTTTTTGTTCTCAGCAATACATCACCACAAATAGAAGTGTTTCAGTATTTAGCAAGTTTCTGAGAAGGCTTTAGCAGATGAAGACCCAAGAATTTAGTGAAAATACACAAACCTGTATGTATTTTCACAAATTAAGTGAAAGCTTTTTGCACTTTGTTTGCTTAGCACCTTCCTAACATTTCTTTTGAGTGTTGCACATTATGGCTGCTCATGGAAACAAATAATTGACCCAAAGTTTCTCCCAGTGTCCAAAGCTTAACCTCCATTCTGTCATCATGCAGGATGTGAAGCTCTTAATAGGGATGACATCATCATAATTGTTTTAGAAGTGTCTCAAACTTAGGTCTGGGGTCATTTATAATGAAATATGTCACCTGCAGTGCTGCAGACATAACCTGCTTTAATTTTTTTCTTTACTAAAGTGTAAATGAATGTCTTCATATTTCAGTTTTATTATGGAGTTATGTTTTCATTTTGCGTAATATGTGTCTGTGTATGGTATGTATATGTAGATGTCATTAAATTATTGGAGGGTGGTAATGGGATTTTTGGCCTGGTTTTGCCATGGGAATGTACCTCATATCTGGGAAAGACACCAAACGCCTCCATTGTAATTTCTCTGAGGAGAATAGAATAATGAAGTGACTCCTTGAAGACACAACTGTGTTTCTCTGTACCTTTGTATGTAAAAAGTACAGTATAGCATTTTTCTGTACTTTTCTAGATGTAAAAGACTATTGCTTTTCTTTTCCAGTAGTGAGTTAAAGAAGCAAGGGAGAATGTAACCCTTTCTTCCAGACCTGTGGAGTTCAGCCCACAGGCTCAAATTTTCTGATTTGAGTATGAGTATGTCTTTATAGCTGAGTATGTCTTTATAGCTGGACACTCCTCAGTCTCAATAATCAGGGAATTACAGTGGCTGCCTACCTACAGATGTACCCAGGTCTGAAATCTTAGTCTTTGAGGAAAAATTTAAAAAGCAACTTCATAAGTAGAAGTAGTTCATATCTAAAGAGAGGGCACAAAGCAGACTTTGGACACCGTCAGTGGTGGTGGAGTTGTGATTGTGCCATTTGGAAACAGTGAAACGCAAACCTCAGCCAGGTTGGTGCTACAGTGAAATGCTGAAGTCAAATATAGGAGAGTTATTGAGGCAGGAGTTCAGAATGAATACACAATGAGTACCATTAGACCTCACAGACTACTGTATATGCATATTTAGAGTGTGTGCCATATTACTTCTTATTTTTATACAAGTCTCCTGAAGTGCATGCATAGGGAGCTGAATATTTAAATCACTGTAATGAGAGGGGAAAAAAAATTATTTATATGGGTTCTATTACTGTCCTATGGTTTTGCCTTAGTTGTGCAGAATAACCAAATACAGTTCAAATACTCCACCAGCACGAGGGGCTGTTGCCTGCGCAGTGCTGGTGGAGCCCAGCCAGCAGCGTGGCTCTGAGGGGTTTATCCAGCTGTGCTGCCACTGCTGGCAGAAAGGTGTGGGGGCAGTCATAGACACAAGGATACTGTGTTAGAGCGGGGCTATAAGGGAGCAGCTGATTTTTCTGAAGTGTGCTGTAAAGCTGGGAGAGGAAGATTTTCTCCAGATAGTGACAGTCTGGAGGGTTTTGTTATCAGTAAATGCAGTGGCTGCATGGAGAGGACAGTATGAGTACAAAATCTGTGTATGAATGAGTGATCTCTTGCTGCAAGTTCACTGTGCTTTTACTCTCTTCTATGAATGTTAGAGGGGCCTGTGTGTTCCATGGAAGGGTTTAGGGCTACTGCTGAAAACTGTACTTTGAGTAGACTTGAGTCACACTAAGGATGGCTCAGCAAGGGTTATTTGTGTGTGTAAGAGTGTGCAAGATCTGACACGTGAGTTTTCTTTTATACTTGTAAAACAACACAAATTAAAGCGTTGAAACTATCCCTCAAGTTGTGCTGGTGTCAGTTCTTAGTGTGCTACTCTCAAGAAAGCCAAACTAATGGAAACAGAACACACTGTCATCTGTCATCATGCAGCAGCAGAAATGTTTTCAAAAAGACCGGACAGAAGAGTTAATCTGTGATTGATTTAGGAACTCTGTACCCCCACATTTCCATTGCTGTTTTGCAGAACATTTTGTAAGAGGGGGGCAGTTTAAGACACCAGTGTTGTATGGAACAAGATTAGTATAGGTTATTCATTGTCAGTGTGATAATATTTACTGGTTTACATTGAGAACTGTGAGGAAATCATTACCTTATAAAGAATATTTTAACTTCTTTTCTGCACACTCGTTTTACATTCATCTGGATTTACCGTATACTTATATTTGATCCTGGGAGTATCCAGCAAAATCAGTGCTGAGGGCTCTTGTGGAGGGATAGGAATGCAGAAAAACTTTGCACCACATGTAAGTGTTTCTAAATTTAAGTAGATAAAATAGGCACATGTTTTAAATATAGGTGTAAACAGACATTGCAACAAGTTGCAATATGTGTACATCTCTTACTTGAGCATTGAGAAAAGATTTTAGAAGTCCTGGTGATGATACTACTCTGTGCTAGTAAGAACTGTACTTCCTACAGCATAGAATTGGTGAATACTTGTAATTTACTTTTAATTAAAAAAACCCCACATTTATTAGCAGTTCCTTTATTTTTTCCCTATCGTAGCTGATAATATCTAGCCTAAAAAAATGAACCATTTTCTATCATTTTTTTTTTACCTATTTGAAGGCCCTGTGTAGCAAGGAAAACAGGAATTTGAACCCAGATGTTTAGAAGCTTGATATCATAGTACTTATAATCTTGTATTTTAAAATGAAGTTGTGGTGAGTGCCTCAACTCACTCAGGAATCATCACAGAAAGACAAACATGCAGTAATATGGCAAAGGTGGTAAGTTTGATTTACCAGAGATACGAGATTCGAAAAGTAAAATGTATTAAGGATTATGGAATTTCCTTCTGACCAAGAAAAAAAAGTATAATAAAACTGTAAAGACTTGGAGTCACCCCAAAATTAGACTAAGATTGAAAGGTAAGTGTTTCAAAATTACAATATGAAAACTTACTGAATCTCTCAGAATGAACAGCTTCATATCCTGGAAAAAAAAAAAAAAAAANCTTTTTTGGGGGGGGGCGGGTTGTTGATTACATGCTTTTACAAGGAAAACTGCTTGCCACTGAAATAAAATTTTTATGGAAATTATGAATTTCTGTATTCAGGTATGAAAATTTTGCCTTTCAGGTGGGAAATTCAGATGTGAATGCCTCTGTGTGTAAAGGCTTCTAACCACAAACTAACATTAATGGGAAAACACACCTAAGCAGAGGATGAATGCTAATTTGTTGGATGTTGCTTACTGAGATCCTTCTGGAATAATATAACAGTTGTAACTTTTTGGCCCTGCAGGTGAGACCTGATTGATTTAATGAACTAGAAACAACCTGTCTTAAATAGGGTATGCACCTTCATGTTCATAATTGCTGAAATTCCTATTTTGACAGAGCACACAAAATGACAGCAGATAAATGTTAGATATTTTAACTTCTGAAATGTCTCTCATCAGCTACTTGTTTGATCTGATTAATGTGCCCTGTCAGTACAGAGCTTTAATCAGCCACAGACGCTTTCTGGAAAATGATCGGGAGCAGATTTAGATGAAGAGTGGTGCCAGAGGTAGTCAGGGTGAAGATTAATCCACATCTGCCTTCTAGAGTAGGAAGTCAATGTCAAAAACAATATCAAAGCTCCTTAGAGAGGAATAATACAGTAATACAGTGCCAGCATTGCATTTTATTGTGTTTATGCATGGATTTGCAGTTCTTGCAAATGGAGTAAGTTGTGTGCTGGACTAGACTGCGAACAGAAGAGAGGTGCTTGTGATTGCTTCAGTTCTGCCGCTGCTGGCCCTCACAGCACCAGTTACAGTCTTCAGAATGAGTGTCCTGGCTACTCCTCCTCTCTCTCTGCTGCTTCATGGGGGTCATTTGAAATTGAAATCAAGAAACAAGGCACCGTGAAATGCCCAGCCAGATTTTTCAGTAGGGCCGCTCTTTTGGGGCCAAAAGTTCCTGGCATGAAACGGGCTGAACTCATGGAATGCATCAATACTTCATTGCCATTTAAAATATTTTAATAATGGTGGGCAGTGCAGTAACTCAAAAGTATCCAGGTGTCATTAAAAAAAAAGAAAAATTAGAGGGGAAATGGAATTTTCTAAAAGAAGTAGCTTAAACTTTGGAGCTACAAGGAAAGTAAGAGAGCCCTACAAAACCACAATAATTAGGTGTTTAAACTTTTTTTTCATCCTGTTTATTGTTGTCTTCCTTGCCCTTCTTATTTTTTTAAGCAACAAGAAGAAAAAAACACTGAACAGGAAAAAGAGAAATATTTTATGGAAAAAAAAAAAGTCACTGCAAACCTATGGAAATGTGTGGCAACTCACAAACACATTGTATTGAGGGTAAGCCTAGATTCCTCCACTGATGCTCTTGGGGAGGCATAGTGAAAACCCTAGAAAGGAATCCAAGTACAGTGAGGCAGAAACTGTGAAGGTTGTCCTGATCTAGGACATAGCATCATGTTAAAAAACATCATTATCTTTTTTGTTTGACTAATACCAGCAGCCTTAATTATATGTAATATTATATGTATTTGTGTATATGTAATACATATAAATATAGAAATCTGTAATTTTATGTATATTTTATGTATGATATGTATTGTAGTACGCACATTAGTCTGATTCTGCGTCTGAGCACAAATAGGCAATTTCAATGCTAATGGTCAGAATAGAAATGTTACAACTGACATTTTATGCTCAGTTTGCTTACACAATTCCACCTTCCTTATGCATGGGAAGAAAACAGTGGACCAGGCAATATGTCAGGTATTTTTTTAAAACCACATGATAGCTAGATGGTTCCTGCTTTGGTCTTGTTTTCTTCATCAGCTGACAAGATGTGATGTGCTGAAAAAACTTGTCTGTTCTTTACAGAAAGATAAAAGATAATTGATTGGAGAAACCTGGGACACTGCCTGTGCTAAGCCTTGCTCATGGTGATTTGGCTGTGTGGAGCAGAAGCCAACCAATCTTCCTCAGATTCAGAGGAAAGGGAAAACTTTGCAGTAGACAGGTTATCAGGTGGGAACAGGCAGGGAATGTAACAAGTGAAAAATTACTTCTGCCTAGCCATGAAATATGGGCCTCAGCAAGGACATTGGTGTTGTACCGTGAGGATTGATGGTAAGGCAAATTCAGGGAAGGCTTCAGAGTGCTGTAGCATTAACTCATCAGACAACTCAAATGCCACTGACAGCTGACTCTTTACCGTAATTTACCATTGGTCCAGAATGCAATAGAAGCCCCCAGGGGCACCAAGCAGGAATCCATTAGCCATTAACTATCAATCACTTGCCCTGTAGTGTCCTTTTACAGTCAAGGGCTTATGTGTTTAAGCTGCTCTCTTATTAGTCCATACATCCCTGTTCTTCCCAGGGCACAAGAGCAAGTGAGCAGTTGTCTCTTCAAGCAAGAAAAGGAAAAAAATCACTAGGGAAAGAGAAGTTTTACTAGTGGGAGATCCAAAATTAAAACCAACAAACTATTTATAGTCTTAACTGTATCACTCGTTCAAAAGAAGTTCGAGTGTAATAGAAAATTAAATGTGATTTTAGCATGTGTAGGAGTGTATTTGTATGGGGAAAAAATTACTGACACAGGATTGGAGTATGATTTGTCAGGCTCTCCCTACCAGGTAGCAAAAGTATCAGTGAGATGACACTGTGTCCCTTAACGCAAAACAAAGTGCCATAAATCACTGTAATTAGCAGTCAACAGCTCTGATTTTGATCAAGGTGGACTCAGCTCCTCAAGCTTTGGCAGAAAACTGTGAGAGGATCTCTAAATTCAACTGAGAGAGAAAGGAGGTACCTCCAGCCTATTGCTGCTCCCATGAAAGCCTGAGCAGTGAAAATAGCAGAATATGATTAAACCATTAAAACTTAAGTAGTCATAAATACAAGAAATCAAATGAATAAATAATATTGTGAAAATTGTAGTCCCTAATCTAACCCATCTGTTGAAATTTTGGTTTTCATGGTGATTTCTCTGGAAATGCTAAAAATGGGTGCCAGGAGGGAGGGGTTGTGTGTATGAATGAACTGCTGTAAACAGTCTTGCAACAGATTTAATAACTTTAATAACTACACATCCAGTGGTAATTTAATCTGGAAGAAATTAATCCCAGTTCAAAGCCCAATTTATGTGACATTTGTGTCTTCACTGAGTTTCCCAAAGAGATGGATGAATGCTTCCAAACTTCTCTTGAGTGTAACTTAAACCAGATAGGGGTTTGTGAGATAGTCTCAGGCAAGTGCCCAAGATATCAGGGAAAATCCAGAAGTCAAAAAGTGTTATCAGGATAGATGAGTGAAGGGAAACATATAAATCCAGCAATTGTGTGGTTTAGAGCAGTGTAATTCTATAATAAGAGGTTATTTAGGTGTGATTTAGCAGCACATAGGCTTCATGCTGAAACTTGGCACAGGGATGAACTCTCTTTTGGTAATCTAGCTGAAGGATAATTTTAAATCAAAAGCCTCTTCCTTGGTGCCATAATTTATTGTATCATGTTATCTTAGTTAGATACGTCCGTTAAACATGACATCATTCCTCAGTGTTTTCTCTATTGATATTACTGAAAATGAACATAAAACCAAGGCTGTATCTGTCAGGTGTCTGGTTGTGGTCAATTGTCTGCTGACAGAGCTGGGTCAGCCCCACACCTCCACACCGAGGACTGGGAGGGAGAAAAATCAGCAAAAGAGTTATCACAGCACTTCTTTGTATTTCACAAGACAAAGTGCAGCATTATACAGACCTGTAATGTTACCCTGTGACAGGATTTTTACCTCACCAATCTCCTAATTAGGGGTTTTCTGCTTTTAAAGTCCCGCACCAGGGTTTAAAAGACGAGGTGGAACCTGTGGCTTGGTCTTCAAAGGTGTTTATTCNCTGTGTTGCAGGGTTTGGGCACTGAGGTGTTCACACCTGGGGGCTATTCCTGGCCACGAAGGGCGATGCTGGAATACCTCTGTGGATGTGGAGTTACACTCATACCATGGGCATGAGCTACCACAGCCCAGCTCTAGCAGGCTGGAAGGCACCTCCTCTATTTCTGGTTGTGGAATGGGAATGCAAACGTGTGTCAGGAGTAATACAGATTCAGCAGATCCTATTAGGAAGAAAGGAAGTGAGCTAATGATCTCTGGAAGTCCTTTCCCAGACTGTGATCAGGAGCTGCTTATTAGAAATGGGATTTGACAGCCCAGGGCTGAAAGAGAGAGCAAAGGGGCAGGGAGTGGTGTTAAACAGGGATGCGGCAGGAAAGCAGACACGAGGGAATGTGCATGCAGAGGGAAGGTCCGGGGCGGACTGGGCAGGATTCCAGCTCCTTCCCCCTTGAGCTGCCAGCAGGAGGCACCGCGGGGCTGCTGAGCCACCGACCCGGGCGAGACGGGCACTGGAGACTGCCGCGCCTCTGCTCGTGTCTTTCGAGATGTTTCCTTGAGCGGGAAACCGCTGGCGGAATCCTTCTCTCCAGGCAGAGAAAAGATACCCTGGGCTATCACCAGCACGTGTAAACGAAGTGGATCCGCAGCCCTGGGAAGAGAAGTCTCGCAAAGAGATGATGGCTGTGCTCCAGAGCCACGTTAGCAGATCATAAAGCTGGTACCCTGCCCACAGGATGCCATCTGGGCTCTCTCTCTCTCAGTCTTATGCAATGGCAGGTTAATTTTACCTCTGCCTTTTTACATGGGCGGTTATGCTGTTTCAGCTTTAGCGCAGCTTTTCCTGGAAACTACTGACTGCTTAATGAAATGAAATTTCTCTCTGTACTTAGGACATGCTGCTGGTGGTGTCTCTTCCTTCCAATAACACAGCAGTGTTATTCTGGCTCATTTTGTGGTGGTTCTGCTTGACTTCAGGCCAAGACTGGTGTGGCAAACAGCATCTGGATTAGACACGGATTTTTTTAAATACAGCACAGGGGTCTCTCATGATAACTGCAAAAGACGAGGAAATACTGGAGCAGGGAATTGCATTGAGAGTTGTAGTGTAAAGCAAGGACCTAGGAGGATCTGCCAGTCCCTGTTGGAGTCTCATTGACATGTTTTTCCCTGGCTTGCATCTATCCCCTGTTCTGCTCTCTCAGTTTGGAATCATTTATTCTGTAAAGGAAACAGAAAGAGCCGAAGTTTCAGACTATGTCATTCCCCGGAGTGAAGGCAAGCACACAGAGCGACAGCCTCAGGCTGCGTGTGAAGAGTCTTTTCAGGGAAGACAGCTTGACAAGTCCCTTGTTTGCTTCTTCCTCTTTGGTGCAGAATCAAGGGAAGGTTGGTAAACAGTGATTGCACAGCACTCAAAATAAAGACTTCAGGCTACAAAATAAAAAAACAGGTTAATCAAGACCTTTACCTGGCTTTCCCCCTTCTGCATGAGGAGGAGCTGAATCTCTCACTCTGCTTTTCACATCACTCTCTCTCTTTTGGGGTATTTACTTGCAGATTGTCCCTTTTAGGGACATGTGTGAAACCCTAGGGCTTTTGCAAACACCTAGCATTAAATTTGTGCAGCAGTACACAGACCATCATTGTGCAGAGCAAGAGAGGAGCTAAATTAATTCCTAAGGAATGAGGTAAAATTACTGTGAGCAAAGGAAGACCCTGAGACATGAATACTTTTGCAATACAGTCATGCTGCAAAAGGATCAGTGTTCACTGAACTTTTCAGCACATAGAAAGATGAAAAATGCTCTGTGTAATCAAGTAGCTTGAAACTAATTTTATATACAGAGTGAGATAGCATTTAATTTTTTCCATACTTCAGATTGACACTCCCACGTAATTAATACACAGCTGACAACATTGTTTTTTCTTGTACAGGACTCATTTTCCAAATTAGTACAAAGTATAAAACATTCAGGTTTTTGTAATAGCAAATATGTTTCATTCATTTAGAAGGTGAAACAAACAGAATTAAATCGGGGTGATGCGTGGGTGGTTTTGGTACCATTTCTACTCATATTTGTCTCTTGCAGCAACAGGCAAAGTTTGCTGCTCTTGTCAGGTGACTTTTGGAGTTAACAAAAAACTCACAAACATCCGGGAGCACCAGAACTCAGGGGCTGTGGAAGGGCCCAGCACCTCTGCCCTTTCCCTTGAGCTCAGGCAGTGAGATCAGCTACTGCATCTGGTAATTGCTAGGCCAAGGGCAGCTGAAATATACTGTGTTTCGTGGTCTGTGTTCAGGCTGTCAAAAGGACCTCAGAATTTGCAGCTGTTGTGACTGACCCAAGGTCGGCCCCTTCTAGGTTTGTAGCCTTCCAGAAACCTCCTGAGCCAATAAATCCATGTTTCCTATGGTGCCTGAGGAGCTTCCCAGCCAGGTAAAGCTGCTGAAGCTCAAAGCATCCTGGATACCTGCACTGGCTCACCCCAGAGAAGGCACAAGTAACTTACCCTGAGCTAGGGGGAAGAAAAAGGCAGTGAGAACGCTGCCATTCCTGGTCAGGGAGAGAAGGCTTGTCTTCTCTGCAAGAATGGTTGTCCACAAACCAGAACTTCCCCCCTCCTTTCCTTCCCTAGCCACTCCAACTGTTTAACTTCCAGAGGCTACCTCCATAAACAAAAATAAGGACACTGGACCCTCTGATGACATCCAGCATCCCTGGAAGTGTTACCCCATCCCTGAAAGCATCCAAGGCCAGGTTAGCTGGGGCCCTGAGCAACCTGAGTTAGTGGGTGGCCTCCCTGTCCATGGCAGGGGGTAGGAAGTAGATGATCTTTAAAGTTCATTCCAAACCAACCATTCTAACATTCTATAATTCTGTGATCCATTTGGGATGGCCATCGAAGGGCATTTTGAGAGACTCAAAATGATGGGAAAAAAGCTTATCCAATGACATATGTCCTCAGTTTTGGCCAGAACAGAGAGGAATTTTGGAAGTAATTTAGCCAGGTTCGAATGTACCAGACAAAGAGGAATGTTAGATTACACTTTGAAGTTTCCGTGGACATGGAATTACTGGAAGAGAAGTAATACCTGTGATTATTTATCAACAAAGATCAGCATGAACTGCATCTCAGTCCTGAGGTGATTAAAAAGAGACAGGTCTGGGCAGAGGTAACTCTTCTGTGCTTTCTACATTGCACTTCAGCATTAAAAGTTATAAAAAGTGGCAATACATTTTTTAGGAGAAAACCTGACCAGCTGTGTAATTTATTTTATCCTTTGTATCACAATGAAAAAGTCTATTTCAACAGTTTATATGTATTTGAGTTATGAAACATTATATGTAAAGATGGTAGAAACATATTTGAAACAGAACTGGGGTCATGATTAAGTGGTTAACTTCTTGCCCAAACGAATGAGAAAGGAAACAGGGTGCTGCAACCTTTTGCTCTCACTTCCTCATGAGAGAAGACGTAGAGGCTGTCCCAGAGAGAGAGGGGCTGCTGTGCGCACACATCTCAGGCAGCCATGGGGAACTGGGTGGAGAATGAAGGACTGTCCATCTTCGTTGTTGTAAGTACAATTTTTATTGTGATTTGTGTCTAGTGAAAAGTTCTACAGAAAGCTGCGCTAAGCAGTTCTCACTGTGCCAGTGAAAGTTGCACCTGATTAGGCTGAAACTGGGGTAGCAAATGCAGGGAAATGCTTCTAGGGAATAATTTTTAAGGAGCTCTCTGGTATTTCAGTTGCTGTAGGCTTCATTGTTAACTGAGAAATGATTGTGAATTAACTTTGCTTTGTTAGAAATACTTCAGTTAAGCAAAACAAATAACTTTAAAACTCACTTAACTATGTGCACTTCAGCAGAGAAAGCAATTTAAACAATCACGCTTTCTTGCACTTGTATGAACAGAAGTGGGTGTAACTGAAAGTACAGTGTCTTGATGGTATAAAATATTTATTAATGTCAGATACAAGAATTTAGAGCAGAGATTCATGATTCCTTCGTTAAGACAACTAGTATTTGAATTGAATTTGTTTACAGTTTGCATAGAGGGGCTGTGAAAGTACGTTAAATTAATTCTGATCAAGATTTAAAAGTATGGAAAATCCCTGTTGCATTTACAAGTGCTAATGAGTAAGCAGGGCAATCCTCCTTGGAGAAAATTAAGTTTATATTCTAGAGTTTTCTTTTTTACTTCACAGTGTGATACAAGGGCTAAAGGTATACCTCTATACATATATTATGTTCATATATATATGTATTAAAAACGTATACAAAACCAAAATATAAAAGGAGTTCAGGTTTTGTGGCTACCTGTTGTTAATCGATGTAAATATTGAGAGGAAGCAGAAAAAGAAGGCATGGAATTTGCATATTTGTGGTGGCTGAAATGTGAGCATCTTTATTCCAAGAAGTCTTTCTGCTTTATGAGCAATCAGTACTTGTTTATGACTTTGTAATTTAGGAACATAATCCCATAGCTGTGGCACTTCAGTTCATTGAAAGGGAGTGACTGTGTTTGCTGTCACCTTCAATGACTTGAGGAAGTTGAAACTGCCAAGAGGTGAATTCTGGCTTTTCGGTTTGCTTTGTTTTGTTTGGTTTTTTCCCCCCACTGGAACTGAAATATTAAAATAATTAAGTAAGAGGCCTTTATTTTGCTCAAATAAGGAATTTGGGTTTTGAACCTCAAAGCTATAGCAAAGTCAGGGTAATAGGGAAGGAAACTAACCCTGGAAACCTTACCTAAATGTTCTGCTTTGGCCTGTACATTTTTACTGCACACAGAGCAGGCACGGGGTTGTCCAGTGTTTGACAGAAACAGGACAGATGCAATTCCTACTGATGTACCTCAACAAAACAGAAACATGCTGCCAAAGTGCGCCACTGTCACTTTTAATAAATATCCTAAGCACTTAATCCGGAGATGAGCTTCGTGTTTCAATGAGGACTTGGGGATTTCCTATGTACTGCCTTACCCTGATGGAAATCCCTTCATTTCCCAGTATTTATTTACATTTTTAAGATCTGAAATAATCCTAAGTTTTTTTAGTGTTATTTGAGCCAAAGAACTAGAAAAATGCATGGGTTAGGAGGAATGAGGAACTGTAATGTCACATTTTCTGGGTTTCTCCCAGTTCTCAGACTTTCACTCTGTTTTCATGCACCACTTAGTAAAACTACTTAGACTGAGTGCGGTGATACAGATATGTTTCAATATGGGATGTGAAATCAGCCGAACAGCTCCAGGAGGGCTAATATCCAGATTCATTATGATCATTTATTCCAGACAGACTTATTAACTCTCAGCTGCCTGAGAGTTAATGACATCTTTCCCTTAAAAACCTGCACCTCAGGACGTGGAAGTGTGAGAAAATTCTGCAGTACAGCTACAAAGAAGCCTGGTTTTGAGTAGCCTACATGCTATCAAAGGGCCTGTTGAATATTCCTGGCTGACTGATTTCAGACCTTCTTGAATTCAGCCCTATGTGTAATTTAGCCCCTCTAAATTTAGATTTCAAGCTTCTTTGTCACAGCTTCCAAGTCTTCCTCTCACACAGGTTAATGTGCCTGTGGAACTGCCATTTGGAAGAGTCCCTAACCTTCAATGGTATTTGGAGATTTAAGTGGACTCAGAATTAACTTGTAGTATGACAGTCCTGATACAACCAACCCTAAGCTCCTTGACCGATGAAAACGTTTCAGCTGCACATTGCTGTATTTTGGTCTCCTGCCACTCCTGTACCCTGTGTTCACACATCAGAGCCTGTTTATACCAGAAAGATTTCTATCACCCCTGCTGAAAACTTCATACCCTACAGTACAGATCTGTGCACAAACAGGAACACAGGGATGTAACTGACTGTTGTCTGAACTGTGTAAATTCAGATGTTTATTTCTAACAACGAACTGTAAGCTTCCTGTTTAATTCTCTTTCAGCTTGTGTGGCTGGGCTTAAATGTCTTCCTCTTTTGGTGGTACTATCTTGTGTATGATGTCCCACCAAAATTCTTCTACACCAGAGTGCTCCTTGGCGTAAGTACAAGACATTATTATTTTGGCACAGACAGCACAGCAGTTTTGAATAATTTTAGTTGACCAAAACTGGATCTAGTGGCTGGAGCAACAGGCTCATGTAGAAGTCACATGCAAGCAGATAACCAAATGCAGGCATATGTCCAGTCCTTCTGAACAGAAAGCTGGTACACAAAATAGAGATCCCATTCTAAAGATGTTTTCTGTTAACTATTGTGCTCCTGGTAATTAAATTAAGCATTAATTGTGGCTACTTTATTAAGCAAAAAATGAATAAAATATTGCTGCTGAACTGTTGTGCAGTCACTTCTCCTCGCAATTATTTTTCAGAGCATGAATAGTTTATAAAGATATTGGCTCTGAAAAGCAATCATCATTTCTATACTCATCAAGAATGTGAGTGGCAGTCAGATAGCGAAGTGATCCTGGATCCTGGGCTATTCCATCTAATCCAACTGGTTAATGCAGCATCATGTGTCCTACCACAAACTTGCTTCCCAAGCCACCACAGGTCATGACCAATTGACAGGGAAAATTAATTTGTTCTCATATTTTAACACCCTGATCACAGACATAAAAATCAGCCTAAGCTTCATATTACAGAGCGATTACAGCGCACAGCATTTTGCAAAGCTGTGGTTTAATTCTACAAAGCATGAAATCCCATTCTGCATCCAGCTTCTGGTCTGTGGATCAAATCCTGTCCTTTGCAATCATGGTGCAGTTGCCTTTGAAGTCACAGAGACTCGTGCTTGGATAAGTAGAGCTCAGTGCAACCCCAAACAGCTGTGGTCTAAAACCTAAAAGGGTCTCAATCCATGCAAGGAGAGCAAACATTATTTTTCTTCCCTTCATTGCATTCTGATTAATATGGTCATTATTCCTTCATTTCAAACCGTTCAAAAATCTTAAATAATTCAGGGTATAGGTAATAATATAATAATTTTTCAGGTAAAGACCAGCATATAATAATTCAGACCAACATAATAAGACCAATATAATAATAATTCAGGTAAAGACCAACATTAAGGAAACAGATTCCTAAAAGCTGAGGCAACAAATTTACTTAGACTCCTTTACTGACAGAGAACTTAAACCACTTCTCTATAAGCTGTCCACCTACCATAACCCCCACCAACTGAAACCACAGACTCTTTACAGCCTGGGGACACAAAACTCTACTAATGGCATAGATTTGCACCTGTGTTTGACTGCTGAATGCCAAAAAGGGAGCTTTTTATGCAACCATATTAATTCAAAACTGCAAACAGGAGGTGTCTGTTTGTCCACAGGAGCTGTGTTCTGCCTGCACATGTGTTTCTGACCAGAGCATGATTCCATTGAACATTCATGATGTAAATGTGAACTCTAGATCTCACACTCTTTACAAGTTGCGATATAACACATAAATGAAATCTGTGCCTATCCATGCCCTGGATAATGTCTTGGGTAATGCATTTAATAGCAGCATCTCTCTAATTACAGCGTGCTCTGGCTCTTGCAAGGGCCCCTGCAGCCTGCCTGAATTTTAATTGCATGCTGATTCTGCTGCCAGTATGTCGAAACCTGCTCTCCTTCCTCAGAGGATCAAGTGCGGTAAGATGAAGAAAGAATTTCAAAACTTATGAAAGATAATAACCTAAACAGACTTGCAAATGTACCAAGAAACTTTGTCCAAGTTCCCCAAATATACCGCATTTTGAGGATATCCTCTTATAAGCAGCAGATAAGCCTGGCGTTTTGCTATGAGCAAGACAGAGGTCTAATGCCCATGGGGTATCTAGAGCTTTGTTGAGAGTTTCACTTTTAATTAAACTCCCTTGAGTACTCCCTGTTTAGCTTCCTCCTGGGCATGGTGCTGCCCTGGGTGCACAAAGTCCCTCTTTTGGCTGGCAGAAGCTGTTGGTGCTCACCCATATTCACTGTTTGTCAGTGATGCTACACCCACTCAGAGAGGGAAATATTAGCCCCTGTCTGTCTTTGCATGCTCAGTCTTTAAGGTAAATGTAGTCTTTTATAGACTTTCAGAATGGGCCTTTTTTTCAGCTGGCTCATAAATTACTTTCTTTCTTGTCTGAATTGCATTTCCATCTCAGAAAAAAAATAATTCACAGGCATTTTTGACTTTTTCTAGCTCTCAAATGCAAATGTTATACACAGCACTGAGGAACTGACACTAAGGAAAGGACAACTGATCCTAAGTGACAGCTGGAGAGGCTTCCTATGATAGAACTGACTCTATCACACTGCCCAAATCTCAATTTCTGGCTATTACAGCAGAAATAATGCAGAAAATGCAGGCCATGGTCCAGTGAAAAAGCAATATTATCCTCAATTTCATGAATTGTCCTTCAAAATGTATAATGATCCTTTCTTTCTGGACATTTTTGACATAAACACGACCAACAAAACCAGTTCCCAGGAGCTGTTTTTCACCCCTAAACCCAGTAGAAAAATTTTAATGCAAATGAGATGGCCTGCGGGGGCTGAAAAGGCAGACTAGAAGAGGAAGTGATAAAATAGATGCAGTGTTTCAAGAGTCCTTCATAAGGTAAGAAAGTGGGATATGAAGCAATAAGAAACTAACCAGAGACCAAACAGTAACTACATCCTCACAGAGTGTGGCTGAATAAATGAGATGCCTGCCATCTCATTACATTGGACTCTTAAATTACGTTTAGGAGCAAGGCCAGTGCTCTAACCTTTCTAAGGAATAACACTTAGGAATATGAAATTGGAAATACACGTCAGGCTTTCAGTCTTTTCCCACACTCCTTCAGATCCTGAGATGCTACAAAATAGACAGCCATACCCTCCATTCATGTAAAAGGAGAAAGAATAGTAAATAAAGCTGTAGGGTTAAAGTTGTTATTCCCCTGCCCTAAGGCAGCAGGGGAAGATCAGCAAATACCAGCCAAAATCCAGAGCTAAATTCTCTGGCTGCAGAAGTCAAAAATGAACATTAATTTAGAAAGAATTAATGTTGCTATGGATGAATGCAACTGGAAAATAATGACAAGCTCTTGATCATATAAAGCATTTTTGAGATTGCACAGGTGAAAGCGAGCTGGGCAGAGGTCTTCTGCGTTCGAAGCAGTGAAAAGGCTGGGGGTACATATGGAGACTATTGGAAGGCCAAAACCGGATTCTGGGTGTTGAGAACTGTATTCCAGCTGAGACTTTGTGCTACTTGTCCTGAATTGCTCCTCTCCTAGCATGCATCACTTAACTTTTCTAACCAAGATCTTGGGAAAGCCGTCCCTCTTGGTATTCAAGCTACAATCAGTCCTGCCTTGGGCACTGTGGTAGAGTCACTCGGGCTACACTCAGCAAAAAAGTGAGTCCCAGGCAGGGAGATAACAGTTTATTTCCTGCTGTCTGCTGCCAGCACACACTCCTGCTATAGCTGGGAATGAGGAAGCAAAGGCCTCTGAGGGTGAGCAAGGAGGGCAGGGAGGGGCATAGAATAGGACTCTTAGACAGCTGGTGTTTGTTTAGCTCCTGTTGCTTTTTTTGCAGTAAAGCCCCACCTCAGGAAGGATGTAATTTTAGGTCTTAAGCAAAACACACATGGCCCAGTGCTATGGTGGCCTTAGCACAGGGGAACAGCTGCTTATGCTAGTTGTGCTCTTATCTCCACTTAGCTATGCTCTGCAGGTAACAACTGTGAGGGTCTATAAGAAAAATCATTTAAATGTCAAATAACTTCTTGGAAGAGTAGTGACCTTCCCAACAGCAATGTCATTGGGGTCAAGAAGAGGAAAGAATTGTTCAAGCCCAGCATTCAATGGGAATGTACTGAAAAGTCTTGCTCTCCCCATCCTGCCACCCAGAAATCACCTATTACAAAATCGTTTGGTTTTAATTGAAATGATAGCCGTGATGTGTTTTGCATTGCCATCATTGCCACATTCACTATTCTTAATGAGCCTCACGACTGAAGGCAGCTGGAGCCTTCTGCCATTGCTTGGCCTTCACTTCTTAGACAGATCAAGTGGCTTTTGCAAGGGAGTCAAGCACTGCCTCACTATGCTACAAAAAGTTTCTGCAATATTTTTATATTGTCTCTCAATATAGGTGATACAGAAAGTCCAAATTTCTCCTGGTCATTATTGTAGTCTGAAGCCATTACGACAGCCTCAGCCTGTGTTTGTCTCTTGTGAGGAAATATTTGTGATGGTTTGCATAGTGTTTTCTTCCCCTACCCAGTCAGCAAACCCAATGCAAACATAAAACACATGACAAGCATGTGTTCTGCTGTGTGGGGACAGCAAACACCAGCTTTACAGGGACTTAAGGTTTTAGGAAAACTCCCAGTGACTGCAGCACAATTCAGATGGGGCCTGTTAGGAACCCATCCTCATTAGTAATTAAAATATCATTCTGTTTTTCTTGAGAATTAATTTCTTTGGTTTGTATCTGCAGAGATTTTTTTGCTATTTCTTTTTGGGTAACTCCAAAACAAAGTTGTAAGTGAATGTCTGGGAAGTAAACCCAGTATTTTGGGGAAGGAATGCCTTCCTGTCACTGACATAGGTGACTAACACGTTTGGGGTGGGAGCTCCCTGAGATAGTTAAACCCAAATTTGCAGCCTGTTTCTAGATCATGAACCACAGTAGGATCCTGGTACTACCAAAGCATTCACTCTGCCATGGCAGTCTGTGATCTCTCCTTTTGTTTATAATGTGCATTTTAAAGCAGATAAGATGTATCCCTTTTTCATACTGGATGTTACTTTATTTTTTTTCTCCTTATCAAATACTTTGTTTCAGTGGGACCTGTTAAAATATAATCTGGAATTCCTGTTTTCTGAAAGACAGGGAGAAATATTTTTGTCTGTATTTTGGTATTCCAAAGTTTTCCTAGCATTGCCACCAATGTGCTCAGGGCTTCTGGTTTTTTCCCTGCCTTTGAAAAGTGTGCCTAGACAACCCAAATAGTCTTCAAATACCTTTTTATTTCAACCCAAAGTGCTGCTCTACCCGTATCAGGCGACAGCTGGACAGAAACCTCACCTTTCACAAAATGGTGGCCTGGATGATCGCCCTTCACACCGGTTCGTATTCTAATGTTTCTTTGTTTATTGCTTTCTTGTGTATTTTATGTGGAATCCAGGTGGCATTCAAGTTCTTAAGGATATGAGCAGAGACCTGTTTCATTAAAGGAGACAGTGTGTCCCAAGACTTAAATCAGTTTTCAGATACGTGCCAGCTATCAGAGAGCAAAAGATAAGAAAGAATTCCTTTATTTTGAACTGTCAGTACCATTTCTGATAGTTTAATAAAGTGTGTTTAGCAATACCCTGAGAACCAGGTACCCTGTATTTAATTCTTGTTTAGATTTATTTCTTGTCTGGCATGTCTGAAACATATAGAAATTATATTTTTAAAAAAAGTATCTAAAAAACCTGGACCTGTTTTGAAGGTGCATATGTATCTGCTTATAGAAGGTGGTTCAAATTTTAAAAAACATTGTACAACTTTACCCTACTCACATGTCTTGGGATTCGTGTGATCACTTCAGCTGGTTTAGGTTTTTGGATGCATTGAGCCCACCGAGAATATTACTAATGATTATTAGCAAAACTGCAGAAAAAAGCAGCACTAGCAAATGTGACCTCAAAGAAATCCAGATTCACTTCTCAGCTGTTTTACATCAACCTGGATGAGGATGATCCTGACAAATAATTTAAGCCATTCTACGTTCCTGTTTCCCACATATTAGGGTACTACTACTTGAATTGCTGAAAACCTTTGTTGAACAAAAATATACTGGAAATTTCCCTTTACTTCTTTCCTTTCCCCACCCAAACCTTGTAAATTTCAGGTGGTAATAGTTAAACAGTAAAACACATCAATGAAATTTTAAAATCTGAAATTTCAATGAAGAGGGCAAAAGCAGCAAAGCTTTTAAGCTGCATTTGACAAATGTGACAAAGTTTCAAACGTTACCCAAAAACACCGAGTACTTGTGGTCAGTGCTGATTATTCCTTTTGTGTCACTCCTAGCAATTCACACCATTGCACACTTATTCAATGTCGAGTGGAGTGTGCAAGCCCGTGTTGAGGAGAAAGGCACCCTGGCAGCTGTGCTTTCTGGCCTTGGAGACAAACCAGATGAAAGCTATGTCAACTTTTTCAGACAAACCATTCCAGTAAGTGCTATCAGACTCTGACCATTTGAGCAGGATGCCTCTTTCTGGTGTCCACAGACTGGGTTTGGGCCGTCTTGCAGAAAAACCTTGAAGAATCCATTCTTCTATATTTGCCAGTAGTTGTTGAACTTTAGTAGCACTTTAAACTTTTTCACCTGAGGATTTCAAAGTGGTTTTAAAACATTATGTAAAAACATACCCTGCAAAGCAATGTTCTGACTTAGACATGGCACTCAGAAAGGTATACAGAAATCAAGGCAAAAGTTTTGAAGTTGGGTGGCTTAAACTTTGGTCAGCTGGGAAAAAGAAAAGAAGGGACTTCCCTTCTCAGAAGAGCACTGAGCATCCACACTCTGAATGAGTTCTAAGTCCCATGGCTGTGGAACACCAGAGAAAAGGTGAGTTTTCATTTAGCTCCCGAAATATGGATGTAGGACTCCAGCTCTTAATGCCAGAGCTGTGCAAATGTATTCACCTTCCCCAAATCAGTCCTGCTGAGCCATGGCAGAGTAAGAAACCATGTTTGGTGTGTTGATTCATGGAAAACCCTTTCTCTCTACTTTCGGTTACCTTAGTAAAGGTATCAGTGCAACAAAAATGAAGTGAGATTTTGGAATCAGATAACTTAAAGGCTTGTAACAGGGTTTGGAGAGTGGTGGTTCTACTGGCTCTGCCTTGGCGCAACACCTTCCTTGGAACCAATGTGTACAATTATTCCACAGAATCCCGTTGGGGGCCTCTATGTGGCTTTCACATACTTGGCTGGCATCACTGGGGTTGTCATCACACTGGCCCTCATCCTCATCATCACCTCATCCACCAAAACCATCCGGAGGTCGTATTTCGAAGTATTTTGGTACACCCACCATCTCTTTGTCATCTTCTTCATTGGCCTTGTCATCCATGGTGCTGGGTGAGTATTTGCACTTCTTACAAAATATCTGATAACTACTGAATCTTTATTTAAAGCCCCCTTCACAGATGAGTATAGGCACTTCTGTCACTGAGCAGCAGCTGTTTTTGATGGTAGTGATGGGCCAAAAGAGGCTCTGAGAGTCGAGAGGCTCTCACTGATGTGTGCAACAAGCTGTCCACACACAGGAGGTTTCATATGACTTTGGAATACTTTAGCTCACTGGCACTCAACTTCTGATATCTTAACTGTGAGGTTCTTTTCTAATGTTTCTGTTTCTGATTGTTAATTTACCTTTCTCTCCTAAAAGGAATTGCATCACACAAATGCATGTAAGGAGATCTCAGTAGAAAAAATACATAGAGTCTAGAATTTTATGGGATAATGAAAACTATAGTAATATAAATTTATGTTTCAGGCTTGGATAAACTTGTAACAGCAGCAGCATTTAAGAATAGATTATTAGCTGTTTCAGCTTAGAAATAGGCATTAGTAAAGTTTTCTAATTTTCCAATGCCAAACATCTTTTTCTGCTGCCGTCTCATTCCATGTCTTCTGAAAGAGCCAAAAAGCCTAATGAAACAGTTTTAGCACTACACAAACACAGTTTTAGCGCTAAGCAAAATGAACTTTAGATCCATTTTATAAAACCAAAGAACTGGTGAATAATAAAAGGAAAGACTCAGGTATCCAATCTACATTTCAATAGTTCAATATTACACTACATTGCCCATTTTAAAGGAAATACTACATGCAATAGAAAGTGTGCTTTAAAAATGCCCAGCAAAAATGACTATTCAAACCCACTTCCTCACAGTCCATTAGTGCCATAAAAAGAGACAGAAATTAAAGTAAAACAGGAAGAACAAAAATAGAAGGCAGATAGGAATCACCCCCAGCATATTTGTCCATTCCAACTTTCATAACAAGGAAACAATTTGAGCAAAACTTGTGGAAGGAAAAGAACAAGTGGTTCATGCCTCCTGCATTGTATAGATACTGACACAATGTCCAAACTTGCCAGTAGTTACTACACAATGCTATCAGAAAGCAAGCATTGCCCTTTCTAGAGGCCAGTGGAAAGCATATATTTTATAAAAGTTGGATTTTTATTTCCTTCAATGTTCACTGTACTCCCACCATCTTAATTGTACTGGAATGAAAAGAATTTGGGCAGCAGTGGCTGTCAGTGGAGTTCAGCTATCCTTTGGAAGCATGTATACATAGGAATATTCTCATCTGTAGAGGGAAGGATGTTTTCCAGCTGTGAACTCAGTGACCTCACTTATTTGGCCTTCAAGGTAATGATGAGATTTTGAGTTCAGAGAAAATACACTAAGAAATATGAGACAGGCTTGTTACACTCATGGAAGGCATCTCAAGTGCGCAAAGATGGATGTCATGGAATGAGTATGAACTGATAGTCTCAAAGTAACATGCTAGGAAGAGGCACAAAAGCCAGTTTATCTCAGGGGAGAGAAGGCTGTCACACGTATATCTGTACAAACACACATCCTTGTTTGTACAGAAAGCTGAGTTAAATGTTATTGATAACATCAAAGGGGCAGATGCAAGAATGATGGAGAGGGACTATTTACAAGGGCACAGAGTGACGGGACTAGGGGGAATGGCTTCAAAGTGAGAGTTTTAGATTAGATGTTAGGCCGAAGAAATTCTTTACTGTGAGGGTGTTGAGGCACTGGCACAGGTTGCCCAGAGAAGTTCTGGCTGCCCCATCCCTGGAATTGTTCAAGGCAAGGCTGGACTGGACTCTGAGCAACCTGGTTCAGTAAAAGTTGTCCCTGGCCATGGCAGGGGGGTTGGAACTGGATGATCTATAAGGTCCCTTCCAACCCAAGCCATTGTCTGATTTAATTCTTTGACTCTACCATAATTCTTACAGCACTTTTAAAGCACTGATTTTTTGTGCATGTGCTGTGTGTCGCAGAAAAATGTCCCAAATTTCCCAACAGAGTAAATATAAAGAGAAGTGAGTACAAAGGTACAGTTCACTCTTTTGAAGTGAAAGGAAAACCTTCAGCCAAAAAAGAAGTAATTATAAGGTTATGCTGCTGAATGCTTAATTACGGTACTAGAAAGAGCATCTACTCTGACTGATAAGGGGAAATAAGCTTTTTCTTCCTCTTGTGCAGGGCACTGACATGTCAAACCTTGAACAGAGCATAGGGCAAGGCAAAAACCCCCAGGCCCCCTTTCCCTTAAGCAATGGGGTGGGCAGTGAAGGAAATGGGCTCCTCCTGTTCCCATAACCCATCCCAGAAGCGGCTCAGCTGAGCCCCTTGTCATTAGTGGGGAAGTGAACTGTAACTGCTGATGTTCCTGCAAATTGCAACTCGTGATGCTGCTGGGACAGTGTCACTGCTTCCCTTTATTTTTCAGACAGGATATTAATCAAACATTTAATGAAGAAGAGGTTCATTAGTAATATTTATGAGCAATATCTTATCTCTCAACACTGTGCAGAGGTTTTCTAACAATCCCCTGAAAAATCTGTCACATAAAGCTAGGCATGCATACGGCTTAGATACCATGGGGGTTTTTTTGAAATATCAGAAATGTAGTCTAGTCCACAGAAACTGAGCTAGAAGAGCAGAAAGAGAAGTCATGGGGAGAAGATATCAAAGAATCACATTGGCATAAAACTGAACAGCCTAATCAGAAGTAGACTGTTTCTAGGGAAAATTCAACAGATCTTAATCTGATTTTTTTCTACTAAGATCCTGAGGTTGGCAGAACTCCAGAGAGAGGCGGGAAATAGAGAAAGAGAATAGACTTTTTCCCCTCAAAACTGAAATTACCTCTGAGCACCAGTTCTGCCACTGGAAATACAGCTGTACTGGATCAGTCAGGAATCTTTATACTAAAACAAACAACAAGAAACAAATAAACAAAAAACAAATCAAGCAAGAATATTACAGCCAGACAATCAGCTGATGCAAGCTGCTATAGCTGCAATAGCTGCTTGTGTAAAAAGCATCTGTATTCATTTCATAGCACTTGAACAGCTGCTCCACAGCATTAAAGGGAGAGGAAGGGCCAAAGGAAGATTGTGTGTTTGAAAGGGATCTCAAAATTTCTAAAATAAACAGCAGAAATAATCTCTGTAGTGGTCAGTAGCAAATTGATTACTTGTCCATTCCAGGTCTTGGGTTTTGGTTGTTTTATTTTTTTTTTTTAATTTTTTTTTTCTTTAGGTCAGGGTTTTGTTTTTTTTTTAATTGAGGAAAAAAGTAGCATAACTCAGAAAAGAAAGAAGCTTTCTAATAGTGACCACATCCTGGTAGTGGCAATGGACATAACTCCCAGTTCCTCACCTAATCTTAAAATCAGGATTTTATCCCACAAACCTCCCTCCCCATTCTTATTTCTTTAATGGTGCCTTTGTGGGTAGATTAGAGCAGTAAAGCTGTATCAAAGCTGTAGCAGTGCAGAAGTCAACAACTCAATATAAATAGAGTAGTACATAAATAGAATAACAATGAGGAATAGATAACTTTAATTTTCATTTCTTTGCCTTAATGATCTTTGATTTTTTTCCCAGTCGTATTGTACGGGGACAGACAGCTGAAAGTCTGGCTGAACACAACCCAGAAATTTGCCACAAGAACTTCAGTTACTGGGGCAAGAATGAGGCTTGCCCAATCCCCCAGTTTGCAGGGAATCCTCCTATGGTAAGGACAGCTGGCTTGTGTGTAAATCCAATTGAAAATGTTTAAAGTTCGCTATTTTTTCTTAAATTGCATAGAAAACGAGCCATATAACCCTCAGCACTCTTTAGTGGAAGCTTTCTTTGTATGATGCACTGGGTTGTAAGCAGAAATGGACTCCAGACAGACAACACACTTTCAGTGACAGACAAAGCAAAAGAGCAAATGGTATCTGAGAACGTTTTATCCAAAAAGTAAACTCCAAAGTAATGGTTCCTGGGGATATTTAGAAAGTGCTATAATACTCATAATAAGTAGTTTAACATTATTAATGGACTAATGATCATTAGCAGAAAAAAACACCCCTGGAAATGTGAATTTGAAACTTCAGCTTTTATTGACTAACCAGGCTGATTATTTTTTTCACATTTCAGACTGATCTGTTAACAGAAACCACATCCTTTCTTGCAGCAATACAGACCTGAGTCAATAACACCTTAAGAGTTTTACTCCACATTTCACTTCATGAAATTTAGACCTTCTTTTTTAGGCTGAGCAAAATCATTTACAGGAAAATACCTTGCTGTAATTCTAGTAGAAACTAAAAAGCCACTCAAGAGAGAAAGAAATTCCCTCTCTGACCAGAATTTTGAAGCTATCATATATCTTAAGAATTCCCTAACCTTGTTAATAAAGAATGCAGATTACTTGAACTTCACCTCTGCTTATAGCATTTCCAGGATTTGATTTGATCTAAATTGCCATCTTGTCTAGTGGAAGGTGTTCCTGCCCACCAGGGGGTTGAAACTAGACGATCTTTAAGATCTCTTCCAGCCCAAACCTTTCTATGATTCTGTGATCTTCATCATCTGACCTGTTTTCTTCTGCTGACAGACATGGAAGTGGGTGGTAGGCCCCATGTTTCTGTACCTGTGTGAGCGGCTGGTGCGGTTTTGGAGGTCACAGCAGAAGGTTGTCATCACAAAGGTAAGTGCTGGTGCTGCACTTAATACCAGGCAAAGCATCACCTCCTTTTCCAAATGGTGCAGCAAAGGCAGAGGCTCCTACATACCAAAGTTATCAGTGGAAGGAATGTTCTGGCTGATGTGATGCCAACATCTAAAATCCAAATGTAGCCTCTAAAAGTGAGCAAGAGGAGGAAGTTAGCTAAGGCACAGGACTGAATCTTAGGCAAACAAAGAACTTTCTTTGTATTGGGTGAAAAATTCCACAGTGCAGAAATTCCACAGACTTGAGACTAATTTAAGACACTCAACAAATGACCCTGGAAAACAAATTAGAGCGTATTTATTTTATGTATCCAAATCTAATGCTGAGCTTTCATTCCCATAGTGAATTGCAGAGATATTAGCACAGATCCTGAAAGCCTGACAACCAAATTAGCACAGCACTAAGCTCAAACATATGAAAACTGTCCTGGCCTTTCCCAGTGTAATTTCCTCACATGGCACTGTGCTTCATCTTGAGGACACACCCTGTTTAAATCATAGCAGGGTTTGGGGGACAACATTAGGTGTCTCTACCATGCCCTGTAATGATTCTGACACATTGGAAGACTAAGTATTTGTGTGCTTTTGGTAATTTTACCAAAATATCGTGTGATATTCTATAGTGCCCTGTTGGCAGAGTATTCCCTTCACAATCCTAAACACCACTGTTAATACCTAAATTGACAGACAGAGAGACTCCCTCTTGCAAATCACCTTTGAAAAATAAAAATAATGTTGGCAGACAACTTTAGGATTAAAAATCATAGTGACAGAATTACTGGGTTTGCTTCTAGAATATTGTTTCTAAAGAATAAACAAGGTCCCACCCAACTAAACCAAGAAAATATCCATTTCCAGTGTTACTACCAATACAAAATCTGTAGCACAGCCCTATGCTTTTGCCCCTATAGTTACAGTCAGGCCCACTAACTCCATGCTCTGTGCCACTGGGTAAGGCCCATCTGGAATTCACAGTGTGCACACACGGGTCTGGTGATGTGTTACAAGATGTGCCAGCCTGGCCTGTCCACTTTGGAGTGACTGCAAGCATGGTGTGAAAAAATACTTTAGCCAAAACATCAGCATCCTCTGCAGGCTTTCATCTGCCTGTCAGGTGCTGTTCCTCACTCTCAGCTCTGCTAAGAAGAAAGTTTCACCTCCTTTCCTTGCTCTCATAGCAAGGGATTCTGTTAGTGATGGTGGATGTAAATACATCAGTGATCAGTGAAGACAGACATTTTCTATTCCTGATTTTTCCCATTGCCCTTCTCACTGCAGGTGGTCATTCATCCCTTCAAGACAATTGAGCTCCAGATGATGAAAAAAGGCTTCAAGATGGAGGTTGGACAATATATTTTTGTTAAATGTCCAGCGGTGTCTAAACTGGAATGGCATCCATTTACATTGACTTCTGCTCCAGAAGAGGATTACTTCAGCATTCACGTCCGTATCGTAGGAGACTGGACAGAGGGATTGTTCAATGCCTGTGGGTGTGATAAACAAGAATTCCAGGAGGCATGGAAGTTGCCCAAGTATGTACAAAGAGTCTCCATGCTGAAGTCAACGAACACTTAAGCCAGTTTCAATTTTGCTCAAGCAATTTGATGGCACCAGTGATAAAAATCTTGAATGGTGACACAGATGGGGTCTTAGATGCCTCTTCACGGTTTTTTCTATCAACTCCACCTCTCCTTTTGCTGACTAGTATTCAATCCAAATATGCATTGTAGCAGACAAATAACTTTTAACTGTTATTTTAAATGGTGTTAATAAACATTCACTATTGATTTAAAAAGCATGCTTTCAATTCCAGGATAGCTGTGGATGGTCCCTTTGGAACAGCGAGTGAGGACGTGTTCAGTTACGAAACTGTGATGCTGGTTGGAGCTGGAATAGGGGTCACCCCCTTTGCATCTGTCCTCAAGTCTGTCTGGTACAAATACTGCCATGATGCCACCAACCTGAAGCTCAAGAAGGTATTGTGTCCACTTTCCCAGACCCCTGTAACTGTTCAAGGGCCAAGAGCCCAAATCAAAGCAGGCACAGCAAAGGTGATCAGGCTCCAGGCATGCATGAGCCCTAAAAGAAGGAAGAGTCCAGTTGCCTTTCAGGGTTAGCAGGAGGAAAGCAGTAGGATCTAAAGCAAAATATAATGAAAGGAGAAATAGCCTACAGGTCAAATCACACGTGCTAATCCTGAATGTGGCCCTAGGGATTTTCAGTTGCAGTAGAAATGGTGTTCATCTACTTGAGAAACATAAAGCTCAAGGCACTAATACAGCCTGGGCAAATATTGCATTCCTTCTCCCAGCACAAAGAGAAAGATTTTTCGTAAGTGGAAGAGCAATGGAAGCATCCTCCTCTCCCTTCCTGTCCCTGGAAACTCCCTGTGCAGAGATGTGGGGTCACACTTTGCAGTTATGGTCATATTCAGAGAACAGAACGGGTTTTGTTACCTACTTTATCTTGCCTGCCAGCAGAGAGAAAGAAAGTTCACCCCTAAATCATTTATTTATGTCCTAACAAATAGTTTTACAAGGAGATAAGTGTGGAAACATTGCAAACTAAAAATGCAGAAGAGAAATAGGAAGACATTTCCTTGTTCTTCCAGTCAGTCATTCAGCTTTATAACCCTCCCAGCATCAAAATTCCTGAATAGCTTCAATACCATCCTACTCATCTACTGAAATGTTTGGGACATTTTTTACAAGAACTCTATAATCCTCACTCTGTCAACAGACATAAACCCAGAAAACGTAAATGCCTGTGTCCCCTGACAGCTCATTCTTGTCTCTTCCAGATTTATTTTTACTGGCTTTGCAGGGACACTCATGCCTTTGAATGGTTTGCTGACCTCTTGCAATCTCTGGAGGCTCAAATGCAGGAGAGGAATAACGCAGAGTTTCTGAGCTATAACATCTACCTTACAGGCTGGGATGAAACTCAGGTAACCACACAGGGGAGGATATCACTGCCATAAAACTGGGGTTAATGTTAGAAAATTTGTTTTCATAACTATTCAAATAGTCTTTTATCCTGGGCATCTATCTGGCTCTCAGAGGTTTTGAATGCAGGCAGGTGTTATCCACCAGAAGTTACATGGTGTTATCAGCTGTTACTGTGCACTCACTTCCTTTCTGGCTTCCTCTGGCTGTGCTCTGAGGGAAGCAGGCTTTGTTCACAAGAGGAACCTCAGCTGACCATGTATGAGTCCCTAAAACAGCTGATACTGCCTAAAGCATGTAATTAAGAGCTTTAGGAACCAGGAAGGCCAAGGCACGAAGTTTGAACAATAGCAGTGTTTTTGTTTCAGGACTCATGAGTTTTCTGGTCCTGTGCTGATAGATAGGTTTTTGTGGGGATGCAAAGGAGCAGACACTTGAGAACATGGGATTGAGTCAGGAAAGTCTCTCACTCTGTTACTTTTAGTTTTTATATTACATTTATCTCACCATTGCAAAATTCACCATCTTCCCGTAGTGTTGCAGCTCAGCTAGACAGACAGGGAGGGGAGCACCAAGGAAATTATCACATAAACAATTACAAACAAACAAGCAAACAAACAAACACCCCACCCCCCCCCCAAAAAAAAACCACAAACAAACCAAACCAAAACAAAAACCAAAAACAAACAAACAAACAAACCAACAAAACACAAAAAGGAAAGAAGAAAAGTCCCATATTTTTTTCCTTGGAGATAAAGTTACCTGGAACTTCCTTTGTCTCACGTAAAAGGGTTAAAGAACTTTGTAAGGCCTGAACTTATGCCTTTAACCACATCTTCTCTTCCTTGCTTTACTTCACTTAACTGGTCTAGCTGGAAGTTATACAGGCAAAGCCTCCTCATACAGGTCAAACCTTCCAGAGAACAAACTGGCAGGATTTCGTTATTGTCAAGGGAGTCATGTTATTGTATCTGAAGGAAAAGGATTCTTTAATTTGTAGTCCTATGTTAGAGTCCTTAGACTAAACCTGTTCATTGAAAAAACCCTACAATTAATTGCTGTGTTCAGTATTTCATAGCTTTAACTCTCAAGATCACCCAGTCTGGGGAGAATGAAGGGGTAGACTCTGGTAGTCAGGATTTTATCAGTCTTAGTGTTCCTTGCAAAACACTGTAAATTCCATAATCTCATTAGGGAAATAATGCAATCAGTATTGACATTATTATTTTTAAACCAGAACACAATGCTGCCATATTTAACTGTCCCTGGTCTTTCATTTCCCACAGGCCACTCACTTCGTAGTGCATCATGAAGAAGAGAAAGATGTGATCACAGGGCTGAAACAGAAAACCTTGTATGGAAGACCAAACTGGGAAAATGAGTTCAAAACGATTGCGGGGAAGCATCCTGGGTAAACCTGTGCAACTTTATAGTGTCTGTGGGCTTCCTCTATTTAATGGCCATACACACCTTACAGCACAATCTTATTCCTTTGGCTGATTATGTCTGAGGGGCATTTTTTTTCCTACCTATCTCCAGGTATCTTCTATCCTTTATTCAGCCATGGGCATGATCTATGATCTTGACCAAATTACTTTGACCTACGATTTTTTAAAAATCATACCTTTTTCACAAGATATTCCTTGGAGTGTCTAATTGTTAGAAGAAGATTTAGAAAAAAACTAACCCTATCTTTCCAGCTGAAGTAGATAGGAATATCAGGTGGTGTCTGAATACCTCCAAAACCACTTTCTACCTCAAGAAACCAAAACTGAATATGGAGGACATGTAGCTAACCTCCCAAAATTTGCAGGAAAAAAGCATAATATGTGCTCTCAAGTATTTGTGCCATAAGCTCTTTGAATCTCTATTTCTTTGATTCAGTGAGGTCAATAAACCTGTCTTCACTGACTAAGGCTGAGCTGAGATTTAGCCCAGCATTTGTTTTAGAAGCAGCAGTAAGTTTTAAGGGGTTATAAGGTTTAAGGGATAGACATCCAGCTCTACTTCTGTTCCTGTAATTGGGAAAATCTATAGAACATAAAAATTATTTACATGGAGAATATCCAACTGCTCCATACCTAGTTTCTGACCATATTTTCATTTTCTTAACAGCTCCAGAATAGGTGTTTTTCTCTGTGGCCCTGAGGGCCTGGCTGACACACTCAACAAGCAGAGCATCAGCAACTCCGAAGCTGATCCACGAGGAGTACACTTCATTTTTAACAAAGAAAATTTCTAACTCCCAAGCATGTGGGGGTCATTAAATGCAAAGTCTAAAGACTGAAACTGGTTTTCTGTTTGGAGTCCGGGAAGGACAGCTCAGTTTCTAAATTTCAGCTACACTAACGCAGGTCCCTAACTCTTGGGAATTATTTTGGGTCTCTGGTAGAGTAAAGGAGTCTAGTTTTACCTTAGGGAAGCTTTCACTGTCCTTCATGTGCTGGCTATTTAGTAGAAATCTTTGTCTGTGTGAGGGGATTTCCCCTCAATTAACTGCCTTTATCCTCCTATTATTCACCATGACTGCTGAAGGGTGGAGGCTGCCATTTGCTTTTGGGAGCCAATTCACACTCATAAGCTTAGTGCTATTAAACAGTAAAGCATTCTAGCATAATGCTTTCTATTAGGAGGCAGCTTATCCTGGCTGCAGCCAGTCCCTGGAACAAGGGGAGTTGGAAAAGGGTGACCAGGAAAGTTAGTTCCTTACGAGAGGAAAACTCCTTTGTGCGCCAACGCCTTCCAGCCATAAACATCCTCTCCAAGAGAGAACACATGCAGCTGAAGAGAAGCTGCTTCTCCTCAGGAAAGTGAAGAACTGAAAAGAAACCACCCGGGCTTCTGAGAACCAGCCCAGCTGCAGAGGGGTGGCAAGAAATGATTTGGGTCCCACACCTGCACGTGAGTCTCCGCTGGGCTGCTTTGAACACCCTCACTTTCACGTCTTCAGGCTCGCGGTGCAGGGTCCATACAGGAAGAGGTTTTGTGTTTGCAGGACTGCCATTTCTGGTTTTAAGGCTGAAAAAAGCTGTTGGTGAATGATTTGATGGGTACTCCCTGAAGCACTCTTAGATGCAAACAGTGCCTTTGGCCCTATTGCTCAGCTGTTCCTCTCTGATGGTGAAACCGGCTTTGATAAAGCAAAGGACACTCTATTCACAGTTATGGAAGAGCTGTGAGTAAAGTTTCTGATGTGCACAAGACTCCCATACACTGCACAGTGCCTCTGTGTGGACACTACAGGTAGCAGGTTCTTAAAAACAAACAAAAAAGGGAACCAAAACTTTTAATACTGGCAAGAGAGGAGAAAAAGAAAAAAAGTATTAAAGCTAGCAGCATAGGGAGGAAAAAAGAAAAAGAAAAAGCAAGTGCAAAAGCCCTTGAAAAAGCCACAGTTTATTATACTATGTCTTCTATTCATCCCAGTTGCCTGCCTAGTGACATTTAAACTCCACAGCCAAGCCCTGCAATAGCTCCTGCACAGCACAAGACCTTCCTGGCAGGTTCTTGCTGCCACAGAAGAAAGCTGTGGTCTCCTTCTGCAATTTCAGACAACTTTGTGCAGCCATCTGGTTGCATGTAGCATATTTTACGGCTCAGCTTGCCAGACAGGATATGTGTCCTCCCTTTACAGCATTTTAAAATGTTATCCAGGCTCTGAATGCTACTTCAGAAAGACAGCCTACCAGTTCCTATTTATTAATATGAGTTATCAACAAATTTTGGCAAAGACTAACCCTTTCTGGGGAATGTCACAGTTGTTTTCCCTCAGAAGAGCCATACTCAAATCCACCTAATTCTGTCTGAAACACACCTATTAAATCATAACAGAACATAAGTATAACCAAAGAAACTTCTGTGGAGTGAATATTGCTACTGAAATACAGTAAGGGTCTCATCCTGTGCAAAGTGCACTGATACATTTGCCCTTGATTGTAATGGAAATATGATCAGGCTTCTATAATCTTATAAAGTGGGCAAAGAGGGATTGCAAGGGGTCCCATGGAGACAGCATATTTATCATAAGAAGAGACTTGGAGGGGTGTATTTTCTATACATCATTAATTTTCTATACATTGCCATGTTCTTAAAACACCAGGGATCTTTCCTTAGTCAGTTGCAGTGACATTCCCTGACCAGCTGCATACTTGTACCAGGGCTTATTTGTCACTTTGGACTCAGATATAGTAATTCTGCATTTGTTAATAAACCATTGTCTTCCTAAAACATATGAAAGAATAAGTGAGAGTGCATCAGGTTTTTTTAGACAGTTAATTATATTAAATCCTGCTAAAATAGCAAGCCATGCACAATCGCTCGTGGTCTGGATATGAATATTTTCTTAAATCTAGGGTACAAGAGCGAAATAGATGGCACTGAAATACAAACATAAGAAACAAACTAGTTTAAGTCCTAAGGGCAGTGGGCTACAGGTGAGCTTCAAGGACATTCCTTTTTAGTGGCCAAATGCCACTGCTTACAATCTGACCATTGCAATCTGCTGGGCCTCTGGCTGAAAATTTCCTCTTTGTGTACTATGGTGTACTGAAGTCTGATATCTGCTTCAGTGCCAAAAAATCACCTACTCAAATCAAATGACAAATGTTCTGCTGAGGGCAATAAAAGCAAAAAAAAAGAAAAGAAAAACAGTTATCAAAATAACTGTTTCAACTAATGGAAGCAATTAGTAGTTCAATTCAAAGTTCACTTGTGGCCTCAGCCTAGGATGTTTTCCTTCCCTTCTTGTATAATATTTTCTCTGTCTTCTCATATGTAGTCATCTGAAATAAGCAGTTAGTTAATTGATCCATATCCTCACTCTTCAGTCCACTGTAGTTAGCCTTACCTTTAAAGACTGTGACCCTCTGGGGTGCTGGGCAGCTCTGGCTCCCACTGGTTTCACCCTGACTTTGGAAACTGGGATGGGCCTTTGGAGAGGATATGTAACTGGGCCATACTCAGATGATGCATTCAAGCAAGAACTTGATATGACTGGGTCTCATCTAGCCCTACTTCCTTATCTGCTCCCTACTTGCAAAATGTAAATATGAGGAAATGAAATCCAAGTTTTCCTAAGCTCCAGGCTACAAAAAAAGTGCTACTGTGCCTGTTCACCATCATGATGGGAAACAACCCCAATTGCAAAATAGTCTTCCTCTTTCAAGCCTTGTAAGACTTTCACTGCTGGGTGGGGATTTTCTGCCCTTCAGTTCTCAGTTCTAAACTAAATTAGAAATGAAAAAGAGAAACCTAACAAAAAGCTGCCTGTGAAACACAAGGTATTTTTGAACAACAAAAAATAATCTTTGGGTCCCATTATGGCAGTTTTTCTGAGGATCCTGTTCTATTTTGGAGAGCTCTTAGCCAGTTAGTGTTGACTACTTATATTTTTTTTATATTTCAATGAGTTCCTTGTAGAATTCGGAGCCAAATGTCTAAACACATAGTTATATATATATGCTCAAAGGAATTTAGGAGCATATATTAAGAGGCTACCGTTTTAAATGTTGGCAGGATCAAGATCCTCAAGCCTGACGGTGTAAAACAGCATCAGTTGCACAGACACAAGCCAGAGTAGTTATCTGTCATGGACCAAACATTCAGTTTTGCATTTGGTACAGATCTTAACAACCTGCTGGTCTCATTTACATTCACCACACACAAACCAGCCCAGACTAACAGCAAAATAATCACAGTGGAGTGGAAAATTGTTGAAAGGCTTGCTAAAAGATTACAAATGCTTTCCAGCCCCATTCTGCACCTCTGCTGGCCCCTTTCCCTCCCTTTCCTCTGGTACTCTCCTGCCTGGTAAGCTGGTGACTTTCTGCCCAGAGAGCTACCACTGATTTCTCTCTGTCCATTTCTTCTACTAGTTGCTGCTGTGCCCCAGCTTCACTTGCTCATTCACTTCCTTCCTTCTCCCAATCTCTGCAAATTTCCTCTAAATCTCCAGCTCCCACAATGTTTTTGCCAATGTTTTAAGTGCTTGTGCCCAATGCAAGTTCAGGGAGAGGCAGGAGGGCTTCACCCTGAGCTCCAACCACTGGAGTGAACATCTCACAGAACATGGTTCTGCTGCAGCCTCCCCTGTCACTACAAACAGACCAGGGCAGTAGCCACCTCTGCATTGGCAAACCAGATGGTCCTGGACCTCTCCAATAATATTCTCTCCTGCCTAATGATTTTAATGTTAAATTCTAAAATGAAAGAAATTTATGAGCTGCTCAGTTCTAGATTTTTGGCATGTGTGAGTCAGTTTTTGTACATTTACCATGTACATGTATCAAAAGTCCTGCATTTAACCTATATTTTACTTTGATTGTTAAGAAATGAGGGACGTGGCCAAAAAACCACCTCACTACCCCCAAAATACTGAGCCACATTGCAAATCATCATCACAGAGGGAGGAAGGGATGGAGGAAGGAAAGGTCAGTGAAGGGAGAATCAGACCATCTGTCCCCCTTGGAAATGATGTTTTCTTATTCTGGAAGCAATCTACAAAGTTAAGTGTCCTGCAAGTAACTCTTTAGTTGAATTTGTTTTATACTTGTAGGTCAACTGGGTTTAAGACCAGAATTAATGCAAATACCATTCACCTTAAGTTTTTTGACCTTTGGAACAAAGGAATTGCAGAGATGTGTTTGGCCAAGTCATTCTTGAAGTAAAGTGTGGATGCTTCCTGTATTGGTTTTGTCTTTTTATACTCCTGTAAGCTAATCTGGACCATGCAAAGGTCTGGCACCTGCACTGTGGCTCTGTAAGATTCTCTTTGAATGATGGAGAGCACTGAGAAAATTCAGGTGGAATTTTCCTAGGTGCAGAAATGGCATAGGGAAGAGCTGGAACAAGGCAATTGCTGTAATCTCATTACGTTCAGCAGGCCAAAATGTAGCTGTCAGTACTAGTGTAAATAGCAGGGTGTTTTGGCACAGAAATTGTCCAATTTCATATCACAGACTCTTTGCCTCTATAGACCAAAGAGTTTTCTACCCTGCAATGCCATGGAGCCAGGGCATAAGTGAATTTCCCTGCAGGATGACTCAAGGATGTACTAATTCCCACAGACTGATAAGGCAATTGCTGCTGAGGTTTTATCACCCTGTCTGCTTTTTTTCTAATACTTCCCTTTCATCTGAGGCAACCAGTGCTAGCTCAAGCCCCTTTTCAGGTGGTGAATTCACTCAAGCCCTCTGAAACCTTACCCTTGCTCAGACTGCAGAAAGGAAATAATCAGCAAAGACTGCAAACCAACTTTGAGAAACTGTTTCTAAAACAAATTCCCCTGAGGATAGAGAAAAAAACCCCTGTAGATTGTGAGCAGCCATTTTCTGACTCAAAATGATGAAACTTTCTCTCAACAACTGCTAGCAATTCATGCAATACATTCACTGTAATAGGGTTGCAAATGGTTAATATGTGGATCACTGTCCATCACTCTTGTTCATCTCACATGCGTAAATAAAGGACTTGATAGCAAAGAGCTATGGGTACAAGCCAAAGGAAATTATGATAAAAACAGTGTATAAAGGACAGCA
Organism: Donacobius atricapilla; assembly: GCA_013397315.1. Taxonomy (NCBI): domain Eukaryota; kingdom Metazoa; phylum Chordata; class Aves; order Passeriformes; family Mimidae; genus Donacobius; species Donacobius atricapilla. The sequence continues at coordinate 187,294 of WBMY01006689.1, forward strand.
ACATGTGTTGCAGTGAAATTCTGCTTACAGAGGACAAACTGATGCTCAGTGTTCTAGTATTAGCTTGTACTCACTTTACAGGAAACCTCTGAAGATTATAGTCTCTGCCACAGTTGTTTCTGTGCCTGGAAGGGAGGCATTTCCCTGCCATTTCACATCCTCTGTGTAGCAGTGGAGTCTGTGTTGCAAACATAGCCAGGGAACCTTGCATCAAGTTAGTCATTGTTGCTGGTAATTTAATGACTGTCCCATTGCCTGCATTTGCATTAATCTGTCAGATGATCAGCTGGTACCACTGTAAGTGCCATCACATTGAATGAACTGACTATCTGGGGACTGCAGCTTGGTTGTGTAGCCTCACACCACTGCCTGGGCAATTCCAGCAGCTTTACCCCGGTTGAACACCCTGAACCCCCTAAGCTTTCCTCCTGGGTAACCGCAGTGATGTGAGTGTTGGCCTGAGCGCTGCAGTACAGAGCCAATGTGTTGGTGTATCCACAGCATTTCCCACTGTTCTTCGTTTATAGCCTGCAAAAAGACAATATCCTATTAAAACCCTTTATGCACTGCTGCCCTCTGTAAGTGCTTTATGCTCCAAAACCTCCCATGGTGGTGGAGTGGTTAACTGAGTGAGCGGGGTACAGGTAGCAGGCACAGATTAGTGAGGGGATCTTTGCAGTAACATTTGGGGAGAGATCTTGAAGAGAGATGATCACAGAATGGTTTGGGGTGGAAGGGGACCTTGAGGATCATCTCATTCCAACCCTCCTGTCATGGTCAGGGACAACTTTCACTGGACCAGGTTGCTCAGAGCCCAGTCCAGCCTTGCCTTTAACACTGCCAGGGATGGGGCAGCCACAGCTTCTCTGACAACTTGTGCCAGTGTCTTACCACCCTCACAGTAAAGAGTTTCACCTTTGTATCTCATCTAAACCTACTTTCTGTCAGTTTGAGCCCATTCCCCTTGTCCTGTCACTCCAGGCTCTTGTTAAGAGTCTTGCTCCATCTGCCTTGTCAGCTCTCTACAGGCACTGGAAGGCCACAGTTGGGTCACCCCAAAGCCTTCTCCTCTCCAGGCTGAACAATCCCGGCTGTCTCAGCCTTTCCTTATAGCAGAGGTGCTTCATTCCCCTGGATCATCTTGGTTCGCTCCTCTGGAGGGCCTGTCTCCAACGTCAATGTTCTCCCCGTGCTGGAACCCCCTGTGCAGGTGGGGTCTCAGCAAAGCAGAGCAGAGGGGCTGAATGCCCTCCCTCACCTGCTGCCCACAGTGCTGTTGATGCAGCCCAGGATATGGCTGGCATGATGACAGACACTCTATGAGTCTTAGCTTGTGAGGCTGGGTAGGAAAAAACAGCATCTCCTAACTGTTCACACTGCATAAAAAAAATATCTGCATTTCTCAGACTTAGTCAGAGGGTGATAGATACGGGCAACTGACTACTAGGAAAATTTACCAGGCACACTTGCATTTATGTAAGCAACAGAAACCAGCCCGAACCCAAGAAAATTATGAAAATCCTCATGTCACTTTCAAGTCATTTGCAAAGACTAAGCTGTAACCCATTAAGATGTCACTTCCCCTTTAGAAGTAACAGATGTTCCCTCCTTATTTAGGTAATGTCCACACCCCTTTAATTTTTTTCCAGCTACTGGGTCTTCCCCTACCAAAGGATGAAAGCACTGGTCATTTCCAGCTAATGGGGACAGATTTTGTATTTTGCAACTGCTTAAGGAACAGTATCAGCAGAGAAACCACTGGCAGGGCAAGCTGGCAAAGAGATGCCTTCCGGGCCAAGTGGTTATTTACTCCTGCTGAGGAAAGCGTCTATGGGAAAGGTTGCCCAGGACTTTGCATATCTTGTAAATGTCACACAGGCTACACAGGGAACCTCTCACCTCATTGTCTCATTCTCCACCCAACTCAAGAATGCTCTCATCTTTTAAAAAGCTAATAGAAACAATTTCTTGCTAATACAACGACCAAATTTATTCTCTTCCATCCGTACCTGAAAAATTATTTTGTAATGCTGTTGATTCTCCCATTTTCACCTTAAACTTTCTTCGGTTTGACTTCTAGCTTGGTGTGACTCTCAATGCTGTGAGTAAACTTTCCAAGTAGGAAAGTCCCTACCCCTCAGTTGTTTTGCTCCCAACAGTCAGCACCACGTTCAGCAATCACCTTTCTCAGAGACTTCATCTCCGTCCTCATCTTGAGACAACTGCTGGGCTCAAATTCCTTTCTAGGACCACTGGGTTTGGAGCACCTGGTATCACTTGTTGGTGTTCCTAGGACTTCTTGCGTCCATCCATTTCATATTTCTCTCCACAGTCAAACTGAATGGTTTTGAGTCTGTAGTTGGGATTTTCTTTTATGTTTGAATAACATCCAGCATAGCTGGGAATTGTTCCAAACTTAGTGTTTCTGGATGATACAGTAATAATACTGTGAGAATAACAATACTACTACTACTGCTGCTGATGCTGCTACTGTTCTGGAGAACCAAAAACACGCATTCCAGGGGCTACAGGAATGCTCAATTCCATTTGAGCAATGCTTAAGGGCAGTTTCCAAGTTAGGATTGTTTGTTTAATCTGTTTAATTTATTAGGATTATTTGTTTAATCTGTTTTCCTAAAGAAACGAGACAGGAGCTGAGGGAACAAACAGATTGCTGAAAAAGGGAGGGATAGAGACCAGGTAAATTCAGATGCATGTCAGGGTTGGCTCTGAGTGAGACTGTGGAAAATAAGAAGTAAATTGGAATCTCAATTCTTTCTTCAGTTTTTGTTTCAGCTGTTGGTGATTTCCTTGCCCCTTCACACTGCCTCTCTGCTTTGCTTTTCTCAGTTTCAAGCTTGGTTTATAAAAGAGAACCTACTTAGGAGATTGTACATCCCCTTGACCACCTGCAGTGGTGAGTGAAGGAGGTTGGCAATACGTAACACCAGCTTTATGTTTAATTCACTGACATCTCTTCAGTATCAATATCATTACTCTTGTGATCTAACACATGAATGTCAGTCCTATGTCTCTTCTCAAGGGAAGGCAATTTAAACAGCTGCAATGCTGATATTAAAAGTATATCACATCTGTAGTTAAGCATGAGTACAAAAACTTACTTTTACTGGGCCCAACAGGTAATAGCAAACCAGCCCAAGTCAGAAGATGACTGCCACACCCAGCTCACAGCTGCAGCTGTGGCCCTGAGTCTGGAATTCCCAGTGGGGAAAGAAGAAGAGCATCTGTGGGGTATCTGCCAGCCAGCAAAGAAGGCAGTTGGCAGCCTTGTGTTTCCTGGAGGCTGCGACAATTTCACAGAAAATATGGGTTTCAAGAGGAATGGCACAACCATAACTGCCCCTGGCTGTTGTGTAACAAATTTCTGTTACATGCCATAGCTACGACTTCTAAACCTGCAGCTGGGGCATTTCCTCCTTGGCTGGCCCCACACCAGCCACCCCAGCCCACTGCTGTCCTGCTGTAGCTGTCCCTGGAACCAGCAGCAGCAGAACTGCCTCTTCAGACAGCTCTGGGTTTGCTTCATGTGGAGCAACCCATGGAGACCAAACTGGAAACCATGCATTTTCCAGTTGTCACTCAAACAAAACCTAAACTTTGCACAGACACACACGCCCCTAAGGCAATGGTGTAAGTTGCTTATGATGTCAAAGCAATGGTATGAAGAGATGAGCTTGGAAGATGTCAGCTCTGATCCCTAAGCCTCAGCTGATCCAGATATAAATTTTAAATTAAATCTTCTCGATTTCTTCCATTCTAAAGCCAGCTTTTGCAAAGTGTTTCCCCCATAAAAAATCATTTCAACTACTGCTCAGAGGACCTGTAATGAGTGCCATGAAATAAGTAACTATAATTTGCCCACAACATCACCATATCACCCAGCTACGGCTGTGCCTACTGTTTAGATTAATTTCCTAAAACATTTAACTCGGTCATAACCACTATACGGCTATTACAGCATTCATCTGTGAGGTTCTTACATAGCCATGAATACATTTCAGACTAACAAATGACCTCACTTGAAATCCTGCAGTAGATTCTTGTGAGATTTGGCCAGACCACTTTAAACAGCTGCAGTAGACCACACAAGAAAAAAAAAAAAAAAAAGCCCCCAGAGTTATTGACAGAGGTTGGATAAAATTATGACTGCTTGGAGCAGAGTGCTGTGAGCACCAGTAAAGGCAGGCACAGACTTTGTTACCTCACCTTCTCACTTCTGCTGGCTAATATCTAAATGCTGAATTGTATAATTGTTTGGATGTTTGTTTGTATGAACACTGTTGGACTACTTGTCTTGATACCTAGACATTGGTGAAATGGAAATAAGCAACAAGAGATGAAATTTTAAATGAAAAATATTGTTTCTGCCTCAAAATCGTTAGAAATATGGATAAATAAAAAAGGATGAACACATTTTAAATATATATATATTTATGTGTGTGTGTGTATGAAAGTTCCTGAGAAAGACCATACTACTTTTTGTCAAATAAGGACTTAATTTCCTTCAACCCCCTTCCCCCAACCTCTTACTTTACCCAGCTGGATAAAATTACACAGCTCCCTGTAGGGAGCTGACAAGGCAGATGGAGCAAGACTCTTAACAAGAGCCTGGAGTGACAGGACAAGGGGAATGGGCTCAAACTGACAGAAAGTAGGTTTAGATGAGGTATAAAGGTGAAACTCTACTATGATGGTGGTAAGACACTGGCACAAGTTGTCAGAGAAGCTGTGGCTGCCCCAACCCGGGCAGTGTCAAAGGGATGGTAGGATGATATTGTCTCATACTCTAGGAGGTACTGTTTAGAAATTATTTTCATTACATCCAATATAGGCCTATGAGGAGGAGAACCTGCTGACTAGAAAGAAGTCTGAATGTGTTGCAGCTGAGCCAGTTAAGTCCATCTCCCCACCTTCCCTTCTGGATAGGGGTTTTTGATGGCTTTGATCCTGAACTCTGTCGTCTCTATGCTGTGAAACCTCATAGGCATAGATTAAAAACTCTGTTTTTAATTTATCAATAGAGTAAAACTGTAAAATATTAAAATGTTTGCATCACTACAAAACTTGCTTTTCCATCTCTTTTGCTTCATGTATTTGTGGTCTGTGACCCCAGTGGCTTCTTTGCATGAGGAGGGTAAGTGCCTGACACAAACCATAATGAGCAGGGAGGTGTTTCTGTGATTCTTATTCCCCTTTTCAAACAATTTTAGATCAGTTGTCGGATGGGAGTTTCAGGGGTGTTCGCAGCTGTCACTCTAGCACAACCCTGTTTCTTTTTAGAAAATTTTTATGTAACAAATAAAGCTGCTGCCACATATGTTTCCTGTGTCTGAAAACAGATGCTTGGTGGAACATGGGAGCTAAAACCTCCAGTTTCTCAGTGGTGATTTAGATTCATCGAAATAGAAAAATCTCCCTCGGTGGGCATGTGGTGTTTGGCTGCAGCTTCCTTTGAGGAGAGGGGAGAGAGAAACCATTCCACACAGGGCCAGTGTCCACAGACCTCTTACCTGGCACAGACCCAGCAGGCAGAGCAGCTCAAGGCAAGAAAATATAAATGTGACTGCACAGCTTTGGAGCCAGGGTACAGCTGGGTTTATGGCCGCATTTCCAGGCCATCACCTCTGAGCTGATATCCCTGAGAGGCAAACCAGTGCTGCCTTTGAGCTGGGAAGGTCCTGCAGCACACAGACAGAACTTCCTGACTCTGGCTATTCTAATGGGGGTGTACACTGGCTCTGTGCTTTTATCAACACCACGACTGAGCTAAAAAATCCCTTTCCAAATTAGATGGGATGAAAATGGCCTGGTCAGACCGCACAGGGGGCAGCAAGGCACATCCCAATAATCAGCTAAGAATTGCTCATTCCAGGAACTGCTCTCTGTATTAGAACAAACCCCATCTGCCTCTATATGGCAGCCTGATGCATACAGGCTACCAGGAGCTAATAGATTCTTTTATGGTGTATTTAAAATATCAGTGTGCTGACATTCACATCCAACTCCACGCGGCCTAGCTGCAAGCTGGGATTTCAGTGGCTTCTCTGAGTGCTTTAGATTGCATGAATCGGAGTTGAACATACCAGACTTTGCACTGGTGGCACAGATCGAGTGTAATGGGATCACAGCTGTCAGAAAGATAACGAGTAAACTGGCAGACACCCAGCAGGCAATAAGAAGGAAAGTAACAAATCTGCTCCCTTACTTTCACACGTCTCTGTTTACACTAACAAAACCTGCGTGGGTGGAACAGCAGGTGTCTTTCATCACGAAATCATAGAAGGGAACACACAGCTTCCTGTCCACAGGCTCTACCTTAACACCGTTTATAAGATCCCCATTGTTAACCATAACTCATACCGCCCATAGCCACAACAAAGAAAATATGTATGGACAGAAGATACCAGTGAAATGTGGGCTTTCATAGTCTGCAATTCATAGATTTATCCTTGAAATGAACTACTAGGAAAAGCAGGTAATAATTGTTAGGAGAGTTAAAAGTAGCTCTGTGTACCCACAGAGGATGAGGAAAAGAGAAATGGAAAACGAGTTAAGTTTAGTAGGACATGATGCAGAATGAAAATATTTCTTCCAGTTTCATAATAACCTTTCTGTAGTAAAAAAGCTTTAACTTGCACCATCAAGAATCGCAATAGGGGAAAGGTGTGAGAAATAGTGGTGTAAGAAATAGAGGGGTAAGAAATTAGGCCAAGCCTGGAACAGGACTTCTACAAGATCTTGTCTCTAAAATGCATCTTCAATGTATTTCCTAAGTTCTCACTACTGTAGACAAGTGAAGGGAAGTAAGAAGAATATTTTTCTCAGTTACTTTTTATACTGATCAAGAACACAAAGCAAAAATACGACTAAGGCAAAACTTTATTTTTTTTTGGTCAAAAGAAAAAAGAATCAGTCATATAATTAAGCAGTATTTTCTAGGGTCCTTCTGCAGGAGGATCTTCACCAAGCCTCATTAAACTGATAGTCTTACTCAGTGCATCTGGTTTTCAAGTAAAGCAAAAATACAAAACGAGATTACAAGTAGCTATGTGGAATATTTCTTCTGACCATTGCACCTCAATACCTATGACAGGGGCACGACAGCCATCACCTGTTTTTACTCACCCATTTCTTTAACCATACTGATCATACCAAACCTTTTTCCAGTTGCTGCCCCACACACTTTTTCACATTGCACAATCCCAAATATGAATGAAATTAATGTAATTCTGTCAGTTCCACAATTTGCTCTTGGATGCTGGAACCTAATTCAGAAATTTCTATCATAATCCAAATAATGCTTAATTATTAATCTACATTTGAAGGTCAGTACAACATACACACACATTTTCGCACGACACTTGCCTTTGGCAAATGCAGTATTACAGTATTAATTTTACTTGCACTTCGGTAAAAGCAGAATTTTATTTGTCTGCAAAGCACGATACTTTGAACAGTATTGTAAACGACACATACACAGGGCTCCTTCTGTAGTGTCACACTAGCTATACGTATACACAATTTAAGCAGTAAAATATTCTTTAGCTTGCTCTTTGCACAGGACACTTGTTTCATACCCTAATAGTCAGTTATCTGAAAAACAACCCAAATCGAACAAAACTGCATAATAGTGCTTTGATATTAATTTCTTAAAATTCAAAACAGCCCTACAGTACTGTCAGGCTGTTACAAGTCTCTTTCAAAGACATACAGTATAAACAAAAAATTCTATCCTTAAGCAGCATCTGAGAAAACAACTTAATGCAGCTGCCACTTAGTGGCAGCAATCATTTAGGCATTTTTGGTATTGATACATCTCTTAATCATATAATTTGTGCATTTATCAACAAAAATGTAGGCCCCAATCCAGCAAATACTTGCAGGTGTGCAAATGCTTTTTTTCCACGTGGAACATTTCAAGTTAAGACTCATCAGATGAGCAAAGTTAAGAACTTGCATAAGTATTTAAAGGAGGGGAATTCTTCGAGCTGAAAACTTAATTGTTTCATTTCACAGGACTAAGATCCAATTCTAGACTTAGAGAACATAGGAAAACTCTTATAAAGAACAGATACATTACTTTGATAAATGCTTTCAAAGCTAACAAGAGCCTCTAGAAATGTGTGTGCCTTCCCACCGATCACTTTAATCCTACTTAGAGCATGGGTGCAGTCATATTGCCCTAGCTCCTGGCTACTGCATGAGGAATCAATAAAGTGCTTGTCATAAATTCTGTAATTGTGGAATAAGAGCAAATTTAAGTGCCTTCAGAATGTTTTCAGATTTATAAATGATGAATTAAGGGCTGGTGTCAGATCCCCAGCATGTTTCCCTGAATTGCTAACAAAAATTATGCTCTTCATTTGAAGACAAATTAGAATTCTGCTAGGACTGGGTATATTTCACCTCTGTCCCAGCAGCGTTCTCCTCTGCCTCCAGGGGAAAAGCTTACCTGGATTTAGTGTCCATGTAAACGTTCATCTTGACCAAAAAGCGATGGTCACGCAATTTCACAAGCACCAGCATTCCAAGGAGGAGTTTGCTTTGTTTAATCAAGCACGGAGAACCAGTATTGTTTACAGTACATCCACTCTAAATTGTGTTCATAATTTGTTCCCAAAGGCACCATAATCCTGAGAGGTCTTGTTTGCCCTTTGACATTTCCTTTGATGTGTTTTGTTCCTCTGGAGAAAAATATCTTTGATATTAGCTTTGACATAAATTCTACTGATCTTTGTGGCAACTTCTCATTAACATACTTCTAAATATTTAAATTACTAAAATTTTCTCTTCAGATAGATACATATATATATATATTTATATATTAAATTTCTTTTGCTAGCTTTCAGATAACTAATATATGAGAACTGGCTTAGACTGTATGGTCTCTGTAGAGAACTTCTGTATGCTCCTCATACAGAAACAAATAATACTTTGAAATATTTAGCCATATGTTAGGATGATTTATTTTTTTAAAGGCTTCGGTGTTGCTCCTATTTCTCTTCCAGTCAGCTACAGGATAATAGCAACAGCAAATACATTGACAATGCAGTTCATGGTTCGGTTTTCCCATCTCACTGTGCAGGTTCCTGGAAGAGATTATTACAAAATTAAAATAGAATTCCATTGTCTTTACTACAGTCACTTTATTGAAGTGGAAATTATGCCAGATTAGCATGAATATTTAAATTGTAATTTAAGGGAAATAGTAGTATGTCAGCTTGACTATAAAAAGACTAAAATCAAAACATTTTCATTAATTTATACATTGTTTGCTACCTAATGTAAGCCTTGAAAATTTAACACAATTAACAGTAAAACACCATTCCAGTATCCTCCTTTAAACGCTGGACTTGCAAAAATCCTTGAAACTCCCATACTGATGTTGGCATGGCAATCAGACAAGAAAACAGAAAAGAGACTGGATCAAATATATTCCAGTGTATTTACTATCTGTTGCTCTTCCTCTTCTGTTGCATCAATGCCTTACAAGCAAAAGAAACATGAAGATTAAACTGTGTTTACTTAACTTTATATTATGATTTCTTTTAAAGCTTGGTTGACTTTTTGAGGCCCTCTCTGTTTTAAACTTAAACCTTGGCACCCTCCTCTAAAAAGACCTTTCTGAATCTGTGACAGACAACAAATCATTTTAATATTGTTTCCCTGTGATATTCTCAACCTGTGAAAAAAATCTACTTAGAACTAATTTTGGAGCAATACAATGCATCCAAATCCTGGCAGAGTAACATAGCTGAAACACCTAAGTAAGTCAAACTATTTCTATTTTTCACTAAGTTTTTTTTTCCTCCAAAGTAGGAGGAAAAAGCTCAGCAAGCAGATATGTTTAGGGCTACCGATGTGTATTTACAGTGAGCAACGTTTTCTGCTTGTACAGCTGAGAGGATTAAAAGTTTTGATTCTTGTTTCAGAATGAAAGGCTTTTCTATTCCTGCTTCTCATAATTTACAAAGCAACTGCTCTTAATGCCAGCACTGACTGGTAACATTTTTGCTGGGATTGTAAACAAGCACCTCATCCTCAAAATTACTGCTTCCACAGTCATTCCCAAAAATGTTCAACCCAACTACTACAACTGAGCAAGAAGTAACATTTCTCTTACTACAAAATGTCTGTTTAGATGGGGAAACTTACCATCAGTTGTGGTATCCCAGAAGCATGAGCTTGCTGTGTGGAGACCAGCTCCACTCCTCTGCATCACCGCACAGGTAACTGCAAGATACAGTCATAAAACCAGGGGATTAAAGCAGAAGAGGTGAATCATTCAGCATTTACAAACTCGAGCCTGCGTTACATTTTTAAAGGGCTGGCAAGTGGCATTCAGATAAGACAAAACCTTTTTTGTCAACCCCTTTGGCCCCAGTACTTTTCTCAAGTTACTCAATGATTATTAAATGTTACTCACGTAATGATTATTTTTACTCACACAAAGACAACAGCTTCAACAAAACACTGGCTAATGGGATAATGGTTTTTATCCTATAAACTACTTAGATATGGCTTGTGCCCCTCAGAACGGGATTGCAGGTGCTGCCCTCACAGGTACAGCAGAAGTCACACGGATGAGAGTTGTTTCCCAAAAATACTTGTTGATCCCTCTCTGGAACCATACCCCAGTAATGCGCAGCTTTTCTAAACTGACCTGCAGTGGTCATAAAACCACTGACAACCTGGGTTAAACTTTATTTACCTTTTTTCTTCCACAGGTATACACATAAATATAATGGGACATGACTCTGCATACAGGACTAAAGTCTTCCTGATGTTTCTATTTAGAGGAGGCTTAATCTGATTGAAAATTTTATTAAAGATAGCAATTTTTTCCTGAACTGATACTAATAGGTTGATATAATTGTCTTGGGGTTGCTTAACAATCAGGAAAGACCATGTGACATGAAATCATCTGTGTTAAGTGCTGCCAGCACGCTCAGCCCAGGTAAAACTGCCAGAGCTTTACCACAGGTATTACTAAAAATCTGTGCAACAGAAGAGTTCAGGTACCTGCTCTGTTTTGTTTAAAGCATTCCCCTGGACCTTTCAGCAGTTATTTATTGTGACTGCCTGTGCTACACGTACAGCTGCTTGTACTTACCAATGTACTTATAGGTTTTCCCAAGTTTCACCAGATGGGTCAGCGACTGTTCTACTATAGCAGCAGTCCATTGGTTGACTTTGTTGTGATTATAGTCTGCCTTGCCTAAAACACTTTCTATGCACTAGAACAGAGGGAAAAATACTTACAGTAAACACACTTCAAAATGTAGAATTATAAAATGTTTTGCATAATCTGAGGGTTTTTTTTTTCTGGCAGTTCAGTTACTTTAAATCACTCGAGCTCATTAGGTATCAGCTGCTGAATGGGAAGTAAAATTGCCCTTCTTGGAAATTTATCTTTAGGACACATTTACCACAATATTACAGGTATAAAAATGAGGCTCTGACTTAACATTTCTTGGAGGAAAGACCTTAGCCATACACTCCGGATACCAAGTGAATGGAGCTATTTACCAGTGAAGATCCTCATACATCCCACAGTTCCTAATGACTCCCAGCTCCAGTTTGCCTTTCAGCAACTGCTGAAATGAGGATGGCACTCCTCAAATCAGTAATATCAGCCTGAACTGGCTAACCTTTCAGAGCATTTAAACCTAAATTATAAAACCTTCAGAGATAGAGTGATAACAGTGAAATGCACCTCCCTGCTTAAAAGATGGGGAAGATACTCAAGGGTCGTATCTTGCAGCAAAAGAAACATCTGAACTGCTTGAAAATTGGATGTTCTCCCACAGCTACAGATTGGCCAACACTTGCTTAAACTTGAAGTGATTGAACAAAAATCCTTCTCTCAAACTGTAACTCTTAAATTGCATTCTCTGCTCTTGAGAAATTCAGAATTATGTGCTGATGGATACTTCTTAAAGTTGAGGAATTCGCTTAAGGAACATACACCTGGAGAAGGTAAGAGGAATAGAACTGTGTTCCCCTCTGACTCCGTAAGATGTATCCCGTGCACTAATCCCCCACACTAACAGGCTGTGTGAGAGACCTGTGTCCCAGATTCTGAAAAGCCCAGTTAATTCTGGCCACACAGTGCAAAGCTGGCCAAAGGAGTCAGTGGAAACAAACAGTCACAAAACACAAGAGAAGACGGAAGAGGGACAAGACCCTTCCAGGATTTCAGTCCTTCCAGAGATGTACCCAGTGCTGGAGCTCGTTGGTTAAGCTTCCAAGCAGAGGCAGAAACGTTTGGCTTTACTCCCAGTGTCTGGAGACTGTGCCACACCGTATTTGGCTTTACAAGGCAGGGACGGTTACATAAAGGACTGAATTGTTGTTTATCTAACATCCAAGAGCTTACTGCTGTGCACTGGAGCAGCTTCAAAAAGTGCAGGTGGGAAAGGACCTGCAGAGCCCCTCTAGAAACCACTGTCTCAAAACACTATTCCTGAAAAACCTGGAAGCATCTGTGAGCCACAGGCTTCTCAATAATCACTTTCTAGTTACTAGGTATTTCATTTAGACTATCAGGCTACTCACTTTCATCCTGTTCCTTCTTTGTAAGAAATGTATTTAAAAAGCTAGAACAAGGAGCTCATAGAGTGCAGCCTCCCACACATGCCAAGGCCAACTTCCAAGTCTGATAACATTGTTCAAGGCCTTGTCCAGTCAAGTTTTAAAAATCTCTAAAGATGGAGACTCTGCAAGCTGTCCCTGCAGCCTCCGCAGTGATTCTCTAGCTGGATAATTGGGAAAAAATAAATTGGAGTGAATTTCCCTTGCAGCTTCTGACTGTCACCCTGACTCTTTCCACTGTAATGCAAACCTGGCTCCCCTCTCATCTACCTTCTCCTCTTTAGGTAGTTGAAGACAGCAATTAGATGAAGCTTAATGCAGCTCCAAGTTACACAGTGGCCTTATAAAAATACTAATTCCATTTAATTTTATATTTGTCTGGGATAGTCAAGGAAGATAACTACTTTCACTACTGCGCAAAATATGGTGAAGAATTTCTTTGAAATACAGGTGTTAGCCAAAAACCTACCTCCTTAACTATGTTGTGGGCCTCATCAGCATTGAAGATCATCTGCAACAGAAGTGAATTATTATTATTTCTGTCAGAAAAGTAAACAAATTACAGCTTAAGGAACATGTAATGATTTGTTATTTGCATTGTAGTCTGTTAGTACAATTTTTAAATCTTACTTTTTTTCCTCAGCTCCATACATTTGTTATTTAGCATTGCTTTTCCAGTGATATTTGAGTGGGGCCACAAAGCTCAGAAGTCAGTGAACTTTGAAACAGGTTCGCTTTACATTTTCTGTAAAGATTAAATTCCACTATGTCTATGCTTGTCACAAGAATATTCCCCAGGAAAAATGAAACGACAATTTTTCTCCTCTGGGTCCTAATCTGTGTTTTTACTGGAGTCACAAACTTGCTAACCCACAGGATACATCGCGCTACCCAAGGGTAACACAGGGTTTTGCAAACCTAGTATCTGAAAGACTGGTTTGCACAGTCACTCCCTTACCCAAACACCTTTCTCTCGCGCAGAAAAAGCTTGTAGGTTTTAATTCCTCCAGTTTTCTACTCCTTCCTGCTCACGGGCACTGGGACTGGCTCACAAAGGAATCATGGCACGTTCCCTTGTGTTCACAGCCATGAACTCCAAACACTGCGGGGGCAGAAACCTCAAGGGCATTAACGTTTAAGCTGCTTGGAGTTTGGGTTTATTTTTATGCAAAACTGGTGGCGGCGCCCGGGGAGGGACCAGCTCCTGCGCTGCAGCTGGCAGGAACTGACCGGGCCCCCGGCACTCGTTGGGATTTTCTCATGGAAATGGGGCTTTCCCCGGGAAAAATGACCGCAGTCCGACAGCCCAGAGCCGG